>JAAIXI010000231.1:1850771-1868385 GCA_013403645.1 Heliconius nattereri
ATTTAAAAAAAGTATTATTTATTATTTTATTATGAGCGAAACGGCATTTTTACTATATTGAATTTACGATATATTATAATCTATACATTTAAATATCAACTAATTAACTTGTTTAATAATTGAAATGGTAAAAGATACAACAAATATAATTATAGGTTACTATCTATTTTAATATAATAATATATAAACAAAAATAATATAAAATCTTAACAGATCAATCTCATTTATTGTATCCTATATTTACATAAATAAAAAAACAAAGAGAACTGCAATAACACTGTAAAATCGAAATCTAACTTAGAAAAATAAGTATTTTATTATGTTTTGACCAAATCAGAAAACAACCACCAACAAATTAATTATTAGTTTTATTTTTACCAAACGGAACATAAGAACACAACGACGACGAAGAGTAGAGTACAAATCATTAATTATGGATATCATTAAATAGAAATAAAATGTAATCTATACTAATATAATAAAGGGAAAAAGTTGCGACCGTAAACAGAGCGTTGAATTATTTTGATTTTACATTTTCAAAAAGTATACGTCCAAATTATATGCTTTAAAAGCCGAAGATTATCTTCACTAAATGGATTCAAACAAACAAACAAACAAACTCTTCCGCTTTATTATATTAGTATAGATTATACAGAACATTTGGTTTAATTTATAAAAAAATAAAATATTGACATATTGACAAAGACATTACAAGCACTATTGAATCGTCTAGATACATAGAAATTTCATTGACTTACTGCATATATTGTATTTTTAGGGTTCCGTGAATCAAAAGGAAAAAAAACGGATCCCTTATAGGATCATTTTGTCAAGACAATCTTAGTCTGTCCGTTTTTCAAGACGATTTATTTCGGGGTTTCGTGGATGTATCAATCTAAAATTAGTATGGAATACGAACTAGAAATACAGAAAAATATCAAGTTTCTAGTCATTGCAATCGAAAGATACAAGAGTTGCATTGAGTTGCAATGATTTTCTTTACAAAATGTAATAAAAATGTAATAAACAGGGTAGGCCGAGGGAACCTAGTGTCAACCACCACGACGACCCCTTGCAACACCAGAGCAGCTACAGGTGCGTTGCTGGCCGACTGGGTGGAGAATGGAGATAGATGCGCATTTTGAATGTTTCCAAATCGTATCGACCTGAAAACACTGTCGTAGATAGACCATGCCACAGTTGCTAGGCACGTGGAAAGGGGTTGCCAGTAATCTGCATTAGATATTATTAGTCTAGGTTTGAATGAATGGTTTGTTCAAATGATCTCATTCTGAATTATGTAGTTTAGGTCATCTACACCTTCATTCTTAGTCGCCGAAATAGCTCGCTCACTCAACCTTTCGCTGTTTTTGTAGTTTGAAGTTTCAAGAAATTATGTTTGAGAATACTTTGTTGATAAGTTCGTCTTTCGATGAGACAAAGTTACAGAAATTATAAGAAAATGAACTCAACCCGCTCAATATGTTGACAGGTACCTACTGTCGAGTACGATACTGATAGTCAGCAATTGTTCAGAGAAATCTTCAACAGATGTATTATTAAGAAAAGCAATTCTCATGCATGCGTAAGTAGCACATGCATTTATTTTTGTACAAAATTTATTCAAAATGTAAAATACGCATGATAGGCGTACGTTTGTGTAGGTATATACAGTTATAATTTTTATATATTAAATAATAAAGGCTTAGATTAAAAGTGATATAGAAATAATATAGAAATAGGGTTTTATATTTTTAATAATTATTAAAATATAGATATGTTTATCATTAATTACAAATGTTTTATGTGAATGTCTTTTTTGTGGAGAGCATCATTAACAATACATGATAGAGAGAGAGAGAGAGATGAGAAAGTACTATCGTGTTATAAAAATAAAAAATACACTGTTTTTCTTCGAAAGTATTTATTGTTTTTTATTGTAACAGAGACCGAAAGGTGCAGAAGGCAAGCTATAGTATATTTATAAGTGGCATTATCATTACATAAGCTATGTTATATAAAATAGGTATAATGTGTGCCCTAACAATCACCTACATTGACACACTTATCAGCATCATTTCTAACATAATTTTCTTGGCAGAAGCAGTCCATCGCGCACGACTGTACGCATATGGGGTTTTGATTTCTGCAAGTCCCGTCACAGGTGCCGCAGCTCTTGAACACTTCATTAGTTCCACATTGGCCTGAAACAAAAATGCAAGTATAGAGATCACGTCAGACTTGTCTACAGATGACAGATGACTCTTCCTCACATAACAGTAGACAGAAGGTATGAAATATAGGCAAATAAAATATGTAATATTGTAATATCTTCGCTCTCATGTTAAGGCAGCGCGGCGTTGAGTTCTGTCTTTCATCACGCAATGCATTCCCAATTCAGGTTCCCAGATTCCCCTTACTTACTTTGGTACGTGAGAGATACAGCGTGGATCTAAAATAAGTAACTATAACGTACTTGTAATGTTGGCAACACGTGTGTTGTTTACACTTACTTTACTTTTGTTAAACAGCTGTAGGTATTGTTTTAAAAGACTATAAAATGTCGGTTAATTATAATTTGGTAGTGGAAATTACTATGGATGGAAAACATTTTCAAAATTAAAAATAGTAATTAATATTTGATATTTATAATAAGTGAACAATCCAATATATTCTTAAACAAAACTTCTAGGTATAAACATATCAATCGCTAAAGATTTTATAACAGCGTTATAGTTAATAGCGCATAGTGACTTAGAGGGAACCTGGAACCTGGTGTTAAGATACTCCGTTACCATTAAGATAATTACGTTCCGCCAGATTTTCGAGGCATTATGTGTTGAGTGGCGGAATTCAATGCCGCGCTTTGCTTTGCCGTGGAAATGAAAATATTAAATGTTTCATTCCCACGAACGGGAATCGAATGAACTTGTGTCTCTGCACTACGACGCCCTTACTTCTATAATCTGCGCCGAAATTATTACGCCCTTGTTACAATTATACAATAAATAACAGTTATTTTTCACAATTGATCCCAGCTTCGTGCTGTATCCGGTTGAGA
The DNA here is from genome assembly GCA_013403645.1 of Heliconius nattereri. Classification (NCBI taxonomy): domain Eukaryota; kingdom Metazoa; phylum Arthropoda; class Insecta; order Lepidoptera; family Nymphalidae; genus Heliconius; species Heliconius nattereri. The sequence goes on from JAAIXI010000231.1 coordinate 1,853,833, forward strand.
GAATATAGCGTTCAGCCATACATAACACAGAACAAAGATAACATAGAGAAGTAGTTAAGACACTCTGTTTCCATAAAGATGCTTCCGTTCCCAATTTTCCGCCCAATTCTGGAGGCGTTGAATGGCAGAACTCAGCGTCGCGCTTCACCTCGACACTAGAGCGAGGAAATGGAACATGCTTGCACCAAGACTGACCCTATACTCTTCCAAATTTTCTGTATATGGAATATGGCGTTATAAAACCAAAATTTAATATCAATAAGTGCCTACTCACATTTTATATTTCCAATAGCAATAACTAAACATAACATTAATAAAAATGTAACGGACGCCATAGTTAAGTCTTGGAGTATTTTTTTGACTGATTGAACAGCAGTGCTGTTGACCTGATTTTAGAGGTTTGAAATAAACTGATGGTTCTACCAAAAAAACGCCTTTTTATAACATTTTTACAAGTGTTTGTACCTATATACCTGCATATGTAAATATGATTATGTTAATGTCTATATTGTTGATACATTTGGCGCATAATTTTACTGTTTTTTTTTAATTTTAAGCATAATATAAGAAAAAATATAATTTAGGACAGTTTTTTAAGTTTACGCTGTATCCTATACATAGCAGAGTGAGCAAATCCTGGGAACCTAGTGTTAAGACACTCCGCTCCCCACTTTCTACCGAATTCTGGAGGCATTGCGTGTTGAGTGGCAGAAGTCAATGCCGAGCTTTTGCCTCGACATCAGGGCGAAGAAATGAAAATATAAACGTAAATAAATAATTGACTACCTCTAGTGGGAATCGAACCTCCAACCGTCGCGTTACAGTCACACTCTTGAGCCGCGCCACGTTTTCATAAAACAAAAATAAGTAAATCGGACCAATAGATCCAGAGATCTTAGCGTTTAAATAAACAAACAAACTAAAATAAACAATTATATTAATATCGATGTAATTAATGTTTTTTTTTTCATAATCCAAATGTAGTTTTAAGTATCGCGGCTGAATATTTTATATCATATTTTCACACTTGTGCCGGAATTAGTTGAATTACAATCACTAATTATAAATATTCCTTGAGTTTTAAAAATATATTAAATAAAAAATGAAATTTGAATTGTAAAATGTTGCACCTATCTGTATACTAAGGTCTGTTCATAAACAAAATTTATTTATGTTATAAATAAGTAATAGTTTTAAAAACATAAAACACGCTTTTTCAGCTGAACACATTAAAGAGACGAACGTGAGTATGTCAATACTCAATAGATTTCCTAGTAGGCAGTCCAAGATTCCATCAACCACCTTCCAATTCCATCATTAGATCAGCTCGATGGTACATATATATAAATATCATGAGATAATATAAGAACTAGAAGTGTGCGTAATTCAGATTCTTAGATTTAATACGTAGTGACTTAGTTACAGTTCAATTTAATAAAAACGTTAAAAAGCAACCATATTTCCCACATGGGGAAGGAATCCGACGAATTCCCAAGGCATTCCGTGTTGATTGGCGGGACTAAACGTCTCGTGAATCTTAACAAGAACGGAGTGTCGTAACACTTTCTTCTTCCTGGCATTAATCCCGGCTATTACCAGGGTCTGCCTTTCTACTCAACCTACTCCACTTTGCACGATCTTTTGCATGCTCGGTGGTTAGAATATTGGCTCTCATGTCCTGCATCACGACATCCAACCAGCGCTTCCTTGGGCGTCCGGGAGGTCGCGCCTCAGGAACTGGTATAGCAAGGCACTTGCGTCCGACATAGTTCTTAGGCCGGCTTCTTTCATGGTCGATCATGCGCTCGAAGAGCTTCATGGTATGACTCATAAGCTTAATGCCCTTATAACTACCACAATCTTGAACACTGCCCCTTCCCTTGTAAATAGGGGTAATAAAGGTAAAAGGGTAATAGGGGTAAAATGTCAGTAAGCATGAACACACCAAGGGAGCACAACGATTTCCACGCTTCGATCGGAATGTCGTCAGGTCCCACCGCTTTTCCGTTCTTCATGCGCTGAAGGCAATTACGTGTTTCGTCAAGGGTTATTGGGGCAATAAGTCCGAGGTTAGGCGGTGAGTCGTGATGAAGACTGCATGGGCCTAGGAACAGCGTGCCCTAGGAATCTCTGACGCAAAGACATTTTGCGATATCTTGCGTCGCTTTATCCCGGGAATGTGCCAGTTTGTAAATGAGCTTCTGCCCCTCCACAGTTTCAAGTTTATCATACAATGGTGACAAACTTTCACTGCGGGCTCTGGCTACAGCTCTTTTACAGGCACGTTTAGCTACTGTGTACTCCAGTCTGTCTTCAGGAGAGTTGGATTCCTGCCACTTCTTAAAGGCAGCCTTCTTTTCACGAGTCACTTCCTGCACCTCGTCATTCCACCACCATGTCTCCTTGTCGATGACACGTCCTCCCCTAGAAAGGCCAAGAACTCGCCTGCCCGCCGCAATGATTGCCGACTGAGCCCGATCCCAAGCATCCTGAGCAGTCTCGGTGTTAGTCGAAAGATCGTGACTTTTCACCTCTGCCAGGAAGTCGGTCTGCATCGGTCCATTCAGCAACCACCACTTGATCCGAGGCCTACGTTTCTCGGCTACTTTCTTCTTCGGAGTGACGTTAAAGTCCATGACAAGAAGACGATGTTGGGCCGTTAGGCTTTCGCCTGGAATGACCTTACAGTTAGTTACCCTGCCCATATGACACCGTCTGGTCAATAAGTAGTCTATTTGAGTTGAGTGGGACCCGCTCTTATACGTGATAAGGTGCTGAGAATTCTTTTGGAAGAACGTATTCACGACGGCCAGATCAGACGCAATACAGGTTCTCAGAATGTTTTCTCCCTCTGCATTGCGAAGACCGTGCCCAAAACCCCCGTGAACACGTTCATACGGCTCAGCAGCCTTACCGACGTGCCCGTTCAAGTCCCCCCCAACTAAGACCACTTCGGTAGACGGCACAGCAAGTAGCACCCCTTCATACTGCTCCCAGAATGTCTCCTTTTCGGCCGCGCTACATCCCGCCTGGGGAGCATAGGCACTGATTAAGTTTGTGGTAACGCCCTCAATCAGTACCCTCACCCGCATCAAGCGGTCGGAGCGACGGTCAACTTCAAGGAGCCCATTCTGACGCTCTTCAGAAAGCACTACCGCCTCACCGTTTCTACCTGAAGGTGACCCAGGGTATATAAGCCGGTAACCCTGTCCGATGTTACGGGACTTATTGCCCTTCCAGCGGGTTTCCTGGAGGAAAGCGCACTGGACCCGACATCTCATTAGTACATCTGCGAGTTCCCTGCATCGTCCGGTCAGAGAGCCAATATTCCACGTTGCAAAGCGGAGTTTCCGTCTGGGTACTAGCGTCTTTAGCCGTGCCCGTACGTGACACGGTGGCCTTGCCCACTTGTCGCAAGTGTAGGGCGATGTGCCTGCGCGTCGTTTGGCGCCGATGCCCTAGCCGTACCCAGTCTGATCTGTTGTCGGTTTTTTTAAGTCGCGGTTGGCGGTTTTAAAGAGTGTCGTAACACTCACGGTCTCATTACGGTCACTAGTACTATGCGCGAGATACAACGTGAGACAAAATAACAGTCTAGTGTGATCAGCACTTTACGTATAATCGAAACATATTTTAATGCAGTCAATATAAAAAGAAAACTTGTATAGCATCACACAGTTCTTCTATAATATCAATTCAAGACAATGGCAAGCCAAAAAGTTGTATTCATCTTTATGCTTTGCTTGATAATAGCAGTTGCTACTACTAAGAAGATACGTAAGTTTTTAGTATTTAAATCTACTTTTATTATTTATTATTATTTAATCAGCTCGCGGCTTCACCTGCTTGAATTACATTTTTTTCTGTATTACTTTCATTATCCAATTAAGTACGTTATCATTTTAAAGACAATATCCTTATATTGAAAACTAAAGTATCAGCCAATTCAATACATTATTTGTTGTATAGCAATTAAGTGGTATAATACTTTATATTGAAATATTTTTTTATTTAACCGAATTAAATACAATAAGTATAGTAAATATCAAGGGTAGTTTGCCAAAATACAACAGCGAAAATTGCATTCACAAACAGATAAAAATTTTTATAAATCACCGTTATGGATTTTATTACATAGATAAATGTCCCCAATCACAAGATTTGACGAGTTACAATTACATTATATGTATAGTTGTATAGATCGAGGCTGATGCGGTGTCGGCCGTCGTCGTGGGTTCAATTCTCATCTAGGGGAATAAATTATTTTCTTTTCTTCGCTCCAGCGTTGTGAGCAAACAAAGCGTGACCTTGAATTTGAAAATTGAGCGGTGCATGTGGAACGGAGAGTTTTAGCTCCAGGTTTTCCCCGCCTACCGCTTACCGTATGCAAGATACAGCGTGTATCAATACAGCGCAATAAAAAACATATATTAGTCATATATTATATATTTATTTTCAGGATGCAGAACAAATGAAGAATACAAGCAATGTGGCGCCTGCGACAAGACTTGCTTCAATCCTGACCAAGTATGCACAGGCGCGTGTCGCAGCGGCTGCTTCTGCAAAGACGGTTACGTGAGAAGCGAAAATCGAACATGTATCCTGCTGGATGATTGTCCTTAAACGTGGGCGTAAGAAAAGGGGGAGGGGACGGTTGACTCGTGGTCATCCTAAAACAGTCTGGTGCCCTCCATAGAATTCTTAATAAAAGAAAATGATGATGAGAACTTAATTTTTCCCAAAAATAAGTAATGTGTAACTCTCTTTTCGTATAAATTTTTCCTAGTTGCATTTGTTTCTCATTTTTTATATGTTTCATAGTTGGCCTACATTTTATAAATGTTAATCTTGTTTTAAATTTTAATAAAATTGTTCTTTTTTTGGGAGTTTAGTTTTTTATTTTTGATTCTCTTCATATATTATGCCTGGATTTGCTGGTGTTTGATTTGCCTTGTTTTATTCTTTTACTTGAATAGAGGGCTGCTGGTCTCTGATACCCTTACTGCTTACTGCTCACTGCAATAGTGAGTCATCCTCTTTTTTAGTTTTTAATTGTGTTCATAAAGCGGACTCTATATAATATTTTAGATTTTCTATATAATATCTACACATTTACACTTCATAGATTTTTTCTTTTATTTGTAATGTAAGTTTTCACTATGTGCCACAGTTTATTTTTAATTTAATTATTTTCATATAATTATATCTATTTATAAAATGCTCAGTGAGCAGGCCCCCACAACGTAGACCGAAGATCTGTTCAAATCTCTAAAAGCCGCTAATGCATGATATATAAACTACTATTCATCTATTGAATGAAAAACATCAAATTTCCATTTTTTATATTAAACAAAGCACTTATCAAAAGTAATACAATCTCCATGAATACTCCTATAAAGACCCTTCTTACAGTGACAGCCTAACCGACATCTGCGCGGGCGCATACATGTTTGACGAACACATCGTAATTCACAGCCGTAGCGACAGGAGTATTCCTCGTCCGGACTAGAACATTTTTCTGAAAATAAAAACAAATTAGATAAACTAAAATATTTTAGTTAAGTTTTAATTCTGACAGAAAATGGGAAAATAATTTAGCTAATTAGTCAAATCTAGTCGGAACAAAAAAAAATAAGAACGATTGAGCTAAATAAAGCGCTAATATTACGTGGTAAACAAAATTTTTCTTCAATGCAGTGTCCGCTTTGGTGGCGCAGTAAGGGCGGTCGGCACAAACACCCTCTAGTGCAGGTTGAGTTCTGGCAAACTGGGTGAGGGTCAGAGCAAGTACTCTCGCACCAGCCACACCACACAAACACTTCGTCTGATTGGCATTCGTCTATGGACTGTTCGATGCTACCAAATGTGATCTCCGCTGCAAAAGAGATAATTATATTTAATCATATATAAAATATCATCTGAATCATTTATTCTTTAAAGTTGAAATTAAACTTTAGCTTTTCAGAGTATTTTTTAAAATTTAAATCAATAAATCACAAAGTTACTTAGATCAATAAATCACAAAGTTACTTAGATCGATAAATCACAAAGTTACTTATATATTTTTTTAAATCGACTCCATTTCATGGTATTTTCTCGAATGAAGTAAAGCAAACTAACCTTTTGGACAATTTTTCAAAGCTACGCAACTTCCATTGGGTGCCATGACGTAGCCGTCCATACAAAAGCAGCCAGTAAGACATTCTGATGTACATATGGGGTTAGGGTCCGAACATGTCTTGATACATCGGCCACAGTTAGTAAACTTCTGGCGCTCTCCACAAGTTATTTCAGGAAACTTTTCAGCTAAAATATTGTTAAGTGAAGTTTTAAGAATTTTTCTAGCAATACATTTTTAAACCAAACTTTCTAGATGATTTTTTTCATAGTATTTTGCATTTTACAAATCAAGCCTTTTATTTGATACATAAAATTGTACTCCGCCATCTTGAGGCGGCAGCCATTTTGTAACAACAACTTTGGTTATATGTAACTTTACTGTTATCAGGAGGATGTGAAAGCTTGCAAGATTTCACATACAAACAAATCTACACACACCCCACAAAATACTTACTACCGAAGTTATTTAGTAGACAAACTTGAGATAAAATGTTTAAACAATTTAATAAAACTTACTCCCTTGTACTGCATGTGACATTAGCAAAAAGATCCACGCAAATGTCTCCATAGCGTTTCAATGGTTTTAAACAACTAACGCATTGCCTCAACATGATTTCCTCGATCAATGGCAACCTTAATACACTATAAAACCAACTAGTTTTTTAGAATTTTTTTCTTTCCTTCAATAGTGTTCCAAGGCACAAGCGTGTAACTGTAAGCGCAACAGATTGTGGGTTCGATTCCCGCTCGAAGAAAAGAAATATTTATCATGTTCATTTATTCGCTCTTGTAACAAGGCAAAGTCGGTCGTTGCAGCCGCCACTTAACATGCAGGGCCTTCAGATTCTGGTAAGTGAGGAACTGAGTGTCTTAACACTAGGTTCCCAGGTTTTTATTGTCTAGCTTGATATCTGCGAGATACAGCAAGAAGCTAAAAGATAATAATTTCAAAATATACGTCATTGGTAGTTGTGCCAGGTTGCCATTGTGCATAAAAACATTAATTCGAAGAAATATATCCAAATGCGTATGTATGTCGTGTAATGAATTGGTTTTAAGAACAACTTCATAATCTGAGGTTGTGTCTGGTGTCTGACGGACATGTGTCTTTGATTTAGTACTGTAAAAGTATAGATTAATGTTATTGGATTATAACAATCACGCAAAATAATTAAGATGTGTAAATAATATGGAATATTTAAACAAATAATATATACATTACTTCATTTACCAGTCACCAGGTTCCCTTTGCCTACCCTGCTGTGTGCGGGATACAGTGTGAATCTGATTTATTTATTTTATTTTATTATTTACCGGTTAAGTGTACAGAAAATGTTATCAAATTGAATACTTAAGATATCACTTGCAATAATTAATTGTACTTTGGTTTAATTTTATTAATATTACTAGAACGCCCGAGGCCGTTGTAGACCGTGCAACCGCGACAGTCGTAGGTTAGATTCCCACTCGACAAGCAATGTCTCCAAAATTCAGGGGATTATGGGAAACTGAAGTGTTAATCGGAACGGACTGTCTTAGCACTAAGTTCCCAGGTTCCCCCTGCCAACTCTGCTATGTGCGCGAACTAACAACCATCACGTTTCCATTCACTTTTATAGTAGATCGTGCAATTACCTACAATGTTACCCAGCATTAACCATTTCCGAAATCATAAAAATAGTATTCCCAGCTAAGTGACGCAACTCAATGCCTTTGCCGTGTTACCAGAGCGAAGAATTGAATATATTTAATGCGCCAGTATCCTAAGTTTCATCAGAGAAACTCGAGGTTTTGTTAGAGGAAACGTAAACCTAATAATATGTGGTGATATCAACGAAACCAGTGTGGTGACCACAACTGAATGAAGTTTTATTTCTGGAAAGTATGTAGTAGAAGTGAAAGATCAAAAAATGATCACAGAGTTAAAGGTGCCCTAGCCACATCGATGAGTCGGCGGGGCGTCTGCTGATTCTGGTTCAGTGCTGGTGGTATTTTATATAAAGAAAAAACAACATTTTCCCGAACTTTGACGCTGAAGAATTTTTTTGACAGGCATGGAATCAATAGGAGGACTTTTCACAATTTCATTGCAATGGTGCAAAATTTCAGATTTCTAGGTTTTATCCTAGGGTTTTAATTAAATTGGACTAATTAATTATACAGCCACCATCGTGTATTTCACGTTTCGTGTCAAAGAGCTCAACGAATTATAATTATAATTTAAAATGGTCGATTACCATATTGTTATCTGACTTTTAAATATATCCTTTAAATTTCTATTCAAAATGCAAAAGTAAGATAAATATATTTTAGTTATATTTGTTAGGATGTGGTTACATTAAATATGTTAGTACTGCTGCATTCTAAGTACCTACTGTGACGAAATTTTTGTTATAACTTTTGAAATGAGACCATATTTTATTAGGTGTTTTTAAGATTTATTTCCCGAAGTTCCCATAAAAATGAGTAAAAACAACTAACAAGCGCAAACCGGCAAACTAAATAAAACATCAGAAGAGAAAACGGAAAGGTAATGAAACCAAACTTTCCGCCAAACCTGGTCCTCAAGCCACCGAGAATCTATAAGCATATTAAAAAATATATACACATACAGTTCAAAACTCGCCCATGTACGCTAACCCTAAACATATAAAAGTATAAAAGTAATAGAAAATTATCAAATAGTATCATTTCGAGTCTATTTATTCCACTGTAGTTGAAAGATACACTTCACAATGAACAAAGTTATTATATTCAGTATATTACTTGTGATTCTTGCTGTTGCTGCTGAGGATTGTAAGTAAGGTTTTTTTCTCTTTTTTATACGGGACACTGTATATTTATGCAGCAAAATAGACAACTTAGTGTCAGGACTCCGTTAGTCTCCTGATCAATAAAATTAGAGACATTGCCTGTTGAGTGATGGAACTTAACGCCGCACATTGTCTTACCGTTGCGGTGAAATAAGATATTTCCCACGCATATAGCTGGGTAGGCAAAGGGAACTTGCGAACCTAATATTAAGTGTACAATATTTTCTCATTAAAACACGCCGGTCCACACTCCGTCGATTTCTTGAGTGATTGCGTGTTGAGTGGTAGAACTTAACGCCGCACTTAGCCTCTTTACCAGAGCAAGGAAATGAAAATATTTTATTTGTTTTTATTTCAGGAAAGTAATTCCATATCGCCTTTTAACTGTAACAATGTTAAAAAATATATGAATGAAAATGATTTTTTTTTCTGATTTCAGTGTTATGTAGCGGCAATGAAGCTTTCAGTCTCTGCGGGGACTGTGACAAGACGTGCTCGCAGCCCAACCAGACCTGCGTTCTGTGTAGAATCGGGTGTTTGTGTATGGAGTCCTATGTCAGAGCACCGAATGGCAGCTGCTTACATTTACAGGATTGCCCTTAGAAATGTTGCTATATAAAAAAATAAAAATAAATAAAACGGATACTAGAAGTTAATTATTAGGCAGCTATAAAAAACATGGTTTTATACAATGTTCAATTTAATTTATTATGATTTACATATTACAATGGTGTGTAATAAAACAAATTATTTTTGATAAACGATTTTATTGTGGCCACCATTTTGAAACAAAAAGTTTTATAATTCAAATCTTAAAATTTAATAATAAATGAAAAGTAAAAGCGAAACTAAATAAGGACTTTAAATAATAAATACTTGTCGGTATTATCTTTTTTATTTTATTATTTATTCATCGTCTAGTTTATTATTATATGCGGGGAAAGATTGGAGAAATTGTGTCATTCTCTAATAATCTTTTATTTTGTAAGTATGCGGGAAGCTAAAAAAAATATATTTTTTTGTCATTCCCGAAGGGGAATCGAACCCACAACTGTCAAGTTTACAATCCAACCTTATATTATATATATATACGTCTCTAAATATAATTTAATCATCCCAGACATTTCCATTTCAATATAATTATAGCTTTAAATTGACTGTTTTGCATACTCACTCTTATCTTAGTACCTACTTTAAAGGATATATTATTTTTTATTTCAAGTGCAAGAATAAGATTAACGCACGGAATGTCTTTAATTGCAATAATGCAAAATAACTACTTTTTTAAGATTCCGCTGTATCCTGCATATAGCAGGGTAGGCATAAGGAGCCTTGGAACCTAATATTAAAAAAAGTAAAGTTAAAAAAAGTTAGATGTTAGCTAGATACATCGCTGGGGAAGTGTATTGCATGAATAGTAATTGATGATTAATTTTTCATAATTTTTCCTTAAAAAATAAAATATAAAATAAACATTTCACCTATGGAATATATCATGGACTTATCCTACAATTTCACTACAGTAAAGTAAGGATGACGAGTCGTGGCCGCCCCGAGGTTAGCTGTAGACGAATGTGCAGATTTGGTTTTAGGAATTTTCTTACTTTTCATTATTTTTTCTCAGAATGTCTAAAAATATGAAGAAAGCCTATTAACATAATACAACTTATAACATTTTTATAAAATCTGTACATTTATCAAATATTAACTATTGGAACCTGCTCCTCCTACATCTAGTACAAGTAACCAGGTGTGTCCATAAGTACAATTTTATTTTTGCTTCACGCTGTACACCGCACGACTGCCACAGAAAGATCAGGTAACAAGTTACAAATAAGGAAACGATTGAGATAGTATATAGTATCTATCTATTCTCAATATCTCTATATATAAAACTAGAAATATGTCGGCATAATATGAAAATGAGTACCTAACTGATATGTATAAAGAAAAAGATAAGTTAAAGGAAAAATACTAACATAATAGACGTAACAAGCACAGCAAAATCAAAAATGTAGGCAGAGCATATTATTCGGAGTGAAATAGAGAAATGGGTAAGTGTATCCAAGGGCAGCAAAGCGATAAAGAGGATGACCACTACAGAGATGGGAAGACGACATAGAGTCATCAGTAGGAGCAACATGGACGAGGAAAGCACACAACCGTCAAATGTGGAAGGATCTGAGGGAGACCTATGCTGAAAAGCAAGACAAAATATTTACCTTATTTAAGTATGTATTATGTGTTTTTAAGCATTTATGTTTTTCTTATATTCTTTTCTGGGACCTGGGAACCTACAGTAAAGATACTCCGCTCCCATAAATATACTTCCGTTCCTCAATTCCCGTCCAATTATCGAGGCCGCGCTTTGTGTGTTGGTACCAGAGCAAAGAAATGATAATATTAAATATTTCATTTCCCCGAGCGGGAGTCGAATCCAACACCGGCGTGCACACATTCTCACGTTTGTCCCTTGCGCGATGACGGGCTCAATGTAATATGACAATATTATGTTTATGTATAAGGTACCTATACAAATACTTGTATTTTTTTTTTGCTATAAAAAGGCGCGTTTGTGCGGAATTATCTAGTTTAGTTCAGGCCTCCCACAGTGACGCTCTCAAGACCATATCAGGTTAATCAGTTAACAAATATAAATAAAATATAAATACTCTAAAACTTAACTATGGTGTTCGTGAAATCTACGTTTTTAATGTTATGTTTAATAATTGCAATTGGAAATGTAAAAAGTGAGTATTTTTAATTTTTTTTTTAAATAGCATATAGTTACAAAAAACGTAAAAAAGATTGGACAGGCGCAAGTCGGGCTCCCTCACCAAGGGTTCCGTACAAAAATTGGAAGTATCAGCTTTTTATAAGCTCAAGCTTAGCTTAGCCAGAGCACTTTTATCTGATATCTCACTTGAACTATCGGCTTTAATACCAAATTTAGCCTCCTTTTTGGGTATTATTATTTTGTATAATTTTGTTTGTATCCCTAACCCTAATGGGAGTACCCATATACAAAAATAAATCTTGACACAGGAATAGACGGCTAACTGAGTGACCTGTAAGGGTTTCTTTTTCACTTTTTGAGATACGGAAGCCTAAAATAGTAATAAAATAGAACCTGGTGGCGCATGGCTACCAAGTAGTTAATTAATAAACGATCGCGATATAGATTTAAATTTATATAAAGATTCTCATTTGTTGTTATTTATTTATTATTTATTTATTTAATACTTTATAACACCATAAATAACTTAAACACAAAACAAAAAAGAAAAAGGAAAAAACAAACATAAATTAACGTAAACATAAAACAAAAACAAGAAAAAACAAATGAAAAATGGCGTAAAGGAGGCCTTACCTTACCAACAGGTGATAGGGTGGTTTTTGTGATGTGGGAACAACGAGTCATAATAGATATTATAATAATCTGGTACGGCTGTTCTTGGAAACGGCAAAATCGTGCTTGACCTTCACTTCGCTTTCAACCAAGACTTAAGGAAACTTAAGAAAATCTTTAGATCGTTCGCAATATAAAATATTTTTTATCTATTATTATTAATTCGGAAAATGTTTTCAAGCCCATTACAATATTATAGATAGCGAAACGGACTTTGTTATTTTAGATTCACGCTGTATCTCGCACTAAGCTGTGGTAGGCAGAGGGAACCTGGGAACACATTGTTAAGACACTCCGTTTCTATTAAGTTAATTCCGTTCTCCACTACTGGAATTTTCGACGCATTGCGTGTTGAGTGGCGGAATTCACTCATATGTTCTAATGTAATTTATGTCCTCAAAAGTATGCTATCTTTTAAGATTATACAACTCTATGTATGTATGTAATTTTTGTATGTAAGTATATATGTGTTATGTGTACGTTTAATTAGATATTTATGTTTATATATATTTAATCTATGTATGCTGTTTGCTTTATAAATTTATTATAATTATTGTTTACACTTCAACCCTTTTCCTCCCTTTTTTATCCTATGCCTTAAGGTTGCCTGGAAGAGATCGCTGTTTTAGCGATAAGGTCGCCTCTTGTACATTTCCGTTTTTTGTTTTTTGTTGTCTATTTTATTGTTATTTTCCTTATGGGTGTACAATAAAGAGTATTATTATTATTATTTTTATTAACTATCTTTTAACGATATTATTTAAACAAGTATTTTTTACATTTTCATGTTATTCCACACTAAGGAAAGAAAAATACTTTTTAGAAAATATATAAAAATTTACCCCGCTACGTTCGAAATGTTTATATGTTTTCAATGTAGTATTTACACACGTGTTGCCAATATACGCTAATATTCATTTACTTATGTTTACTGATGTGAAGGGAGAGGCTTAACTTAAAAATTGAACCTAAGACCTAAGAGGTTTGATACCCAAACGTGAGTTCATTTCCAGCAGTTACCAGACAGACAGATGATTGGGTGGGTCATCTGCCATCCGAAAACCAATCTACCTAGATTGCTGGATTGGTTGACGGATGACTGCCGACATGATCTCCATTATTCTATACTATTAATTTCATTTTTTACTTTGTTTCAGGCCAATGCGGACCCAATGAAGAGTTCTCAACGTGCGGCAATTGTGACGGGACTTGTCGTAATCCGAACCCCATATGCATACAGGCTTGTATGACGGGCTGCTTCTGCCGACCTAATCATGTTAGAAATAAGGATGGCAAATGTATTAAAGTGGACAATTGTTAGAAATTCACGTTGTATTGTATATTATAATATGTTTTGTGAACTATCAATAGGACTTATTATAGAAATATGTATACCACCTATTGTAGGTGTAGAAGAGGAGCTATAGCTCATCTTCTACACGCTTCGCTCTCTGTAAAATAAAAACAATAAAAGTTTTCGAAGAACAGCCATGTATTTTTTTGTGATAGATACCATACCTTCGGCAGTACTTAGGGTAGGATGCCCCAAGTGTGCGCGGTTTATAAATAATACGATATAACACAAACAGTAACGCTTTCATTTCAAATTCAAAATGTTTATTTTATTGACCAACTAATCAACTTTTATAAAATATATTTATTTATTTATTTATTTATATTTTAGGAAACCACACAGAATACAAAATACACAAACATTACAAATTTAAAAGATGACATACAATCCAATTAACTTTCCACATACAATTTATAGATACAAACAATAAACACAAGATAAAATATACTACTAAATTACAAGTTACATTAAGAAAAAAAAATTCAATTTATTAATTCAATACATACACACACACAAACACATATGTATATCAAATTAAATGAAATAATCCAATTTACACTATACAATAAATGAGATATACATAAATTAATCGCAGGTACAGCAATTTATTAGATTTTTTTTTTAAATCATTGACATCATTAATTTTGAAAATATCAATATTGGCAAACAATTTATCATAGCTGGTGCAGGCTCTATTGACAAAGATATTTTGTGCATGCTGGCTTCTAGTAACGGGTGTATTAAATAGTAATGGATTACGCATAGATCTTTGCGGGCATCTGAAATTAATGCAGCTCAAAAGAAACGGGGAGTTCATATGATTTTTAATTATCTTAAATAATAAAAGTTGGTCTCTA
>JAAIXI010000231.1:1872675-2121065 GCA_013403645.1 Heliconius nattereri
AAAAAAAATTAACCATATTGCAAAGCGCTCTAAAAAAATCGTTAATATATGTATTTACAAAAAAATACTTATAACCGATATTAAATCTTAGGTAATGTAGGTTGCATTCTTTTAAACCATTAAAAAATCTTATAACAATTATGCTAATATGGTACCAAAGTTATTGAAATGTTCATATTACAAATCACTAAGTGCGCTGCAAACATGAAATATTAGAACATAAAGTAATTCAGTATATTGAATAAATATTTGTGTAGTTCAAGCGGGCGAAGCCGCTGGCGGTTGCTAGTATTTTATAAAATAATAGGGATCACGTCGGCGTCAACCATTCTAGAGAGATGATTGAACAGTGTTCATATAGCAATATCCCACATACGAGTAATAGCAATATAGGCAGAGAGAAATAAAAGTTATAAAATTCCTGTTAAGCGGCGGAAATCAAGTAGTTCATGCCCAGCAGTTATCAGAGCCAGTGGGAACCAAGCCCACAACCGTCACGTTTAGAACCACACGGCGTGCCGCGTGGAAAGTATTAGAAAGATAATCATTAATAAGTCGTTTATTATAAGGTGGGGGGGCACAAGCGTGTTACTGCAACGCGGCGGTTCTGGGTTCGAACCCCACTCGGGGGAATGGATCACACTTTGTGCCCCTGCGCCACGACTGACCTCAATACAATATTATGGTATCTACGACTTGGTATGATGATGGAGTCAGGTGCTGAATATTGGAACTCCTTAAGCTCATAAAATTTAGGGCCCAAACACATTCTATAGCACTTGAAGAAGTTTGTGTAGAAAACGTATTTTTTAGTTTTTTAACTAAGTATATGTTATTTTAAAATAAATTTCTAAAATACTCACTCTGTGCATATGCAATTGTAATAATTACGCATAGCATTCAAAATGTAGCTTACCCGAACGCCATAGTCAAGTCTTCAGGTGTTTTTTTTATTGACTGATTGATGCTGCTGTTGCCCTGGTACAGTCTTGCGAGTGTCACTGAAGAAAGCCTAAGCTGTCTTTGTATAGCAAACACAATAAAAGCGCTTGCATATACATACATACATGATAACGTAATATTATAAAGCAATCGTGTGAATTTAAACGAATTTATTTTCTCCAAGCTCGGGGAAATTAAATATTTATTATTTCATTTCTGTTTGTGGCTTCGTGGTTGGTGTGGTGTGGTTCTCCGCTTCCATAAGTACGGAAGTGTACTTATGGAAGCGGAGTGTCTTTGCACTATGTTTTCAGATTCAACTCTGCTTCGTGTGGAATAAAATAGCTGTAGCTCCTCTGGTATTGCACGGGGTCGTGGGCGGCGGTGATCACTTACCATCAGGTGACCCGAACGCGAGTTTGCCTTGTCTTTTCCTATAAAAAAAGGAATACAATGGAATAGAATATTAACAAACTTAAATATTTAATAACTTAGTTATATCTAGACATCGGTAAATAGTTTTGTTTTTCAGCACAGGCCTCCCTGCAGATTTAAAACTCTTCAACTTTATAATATTAGTATAGATATTTAATATTTGTCTTTATTTATTTAAATATATTACTTTTAAGATAATTTATTTTATATTAGAACTAATGGATATAAGTTATAACCGAACAAACGTCATACAATCACGTTTATTTATTGTTATTGAGTACAATTGAAATAAAGAAATAGAATAGCTTATTCATGGATTTCCTATAGATATTTGTTAGTTAGTTCTTCATGTATCGCTTTACAATGTATCTGATTATTCTTGAATTTGTTATAGCTGATTTGACCATTCTAGTTCTAACAATAGTAGAGTTTCATTATCCTTTTTCCTACTTATTATTGAAGGCGCCGCAGTCACGATATTTTCAGTATACCTAATTCAAAGGTAATATGTTCTACATTTAAGACAATTTGACACATTTATGAAAAATGGAGATTGGAGAGGCCTATGTCTAGCAGTGGACGAGGAGAGGCTGATGATGATGATGATGATGACAAATGGAACATATGAATTCAAAAATAAATCTCGTAACTTTTTTTTTTAATAAAAATATTTGAATTTGAAAATAAATGTCCTCAGTTATAGTTTTTCTCATTTGTCATAAGTCTCTATTCTATTTTTATTATTACATACAAGCTCGTATATGAGAATTAAAACAATATTATAATTAAGATCAAATATTCTCCAATACTTACTGGGTTTTTAGCAAGCACTGATATAGTCTTCGGTAGTATAGTGGTCAGTATCCCCGCCTGTCACGCGGGAGACCGGGGTTCGATTCCCCGCCGGAGAGAACTGTTTTGTTATTTATTATTCAAATAACTATTTATATATCTTTAGTAAAACAAACAGGCGCAGTAATTAGATATTGTAGTAAACGTTTTGTAGCATTAGCTTGACACCGACTTCAAAATTATAAGATCTTTGTATAATTATTTTTCACTTTTTAGTTCGTTGTTAGAAGTCGGTTTTTGTTTTTGTTTTTTTAAAAATTAATTTATTTTACGATTTTTGGTGATGGGTAGATCTTAAAATGATGCTTCTTAAACGAGTGGTGATGGTGGTGGTTGTGGTTGTCCTAAGTAAAACTTTATTTAATTAGGTATTATTTTTGTGCAAAGTTACATTTTGGTATATTGGCAAGAAAGAATCTCCCTTTTTTGAAGTTGGTTGAAAATGAGAACATCCTCTTTTTTGAGGTTGGTTGAAAAGAAATGCAACGATCAGGAATGTCACTTCTGACATCAATTTAAAAAGAATCATCAAAATCGGTTGGCGCGACATTGAGTTATTCGTCTATTTGTCGCGCACATACCTAATGCAAATTTAAGACTTATGTGATTTTCTCATAGATACCATTGTCAGACATGAACCAAAAAAAAATGGGACCACTCGGAAAGCTTCACCTTTGAAAAAAAAAATTCAAAATCGGTTCACCCAGTCAAAAGTTATGAGATAACAAATATATATAAAAAAAAAAAATACAGTCGAATTGATAACCTCCTTTTCTTACAGAAGTCGGTTAAAAATTAATATTTTATTGCTAAATACAAAACTTATTTCTTATATGATAACAAAACACATTTCCTTAACGTTAATTGTATCATTGAAGACTTCATACATAAGTAAGGATTTAATTCAGATATAAATAGGTGGGTTTGGGTGGAACCGTTCAGTTCAATCCAAGATTTGAGAAATGGCGTTCGCTAAAGCTGCATTTGTAATGTTGTGTTTGATTATTGCGATTGTAAATGTAAACTGTGAGTATCATAATTTTAAAACTCGCTTATTTTGGCTTTTTGATGCTACGAGTATATTGGCGCAGAGGCAGAAGCGTGTGACTGTAACCGTGATGGTTGAGGGTTCAATACCCATTCGTTCTAACAAGGCATTGGATTCCGCAATTCAAGACGTGATGCCTCCAGAACTCGGTGATAAATGGGGAACAAAAGTGTCTTAACACTAGGTTCCCAGGTCCACTCTGCCTACCCTGTTTATTACATATACTAGAGATTTAGCCTTTATATCTAAAATATTATAATTTCCTTGGTCTCTAACTTTACATGTAGTGCCCTATATGATGTAGTGCAACAGAGGTAGGGGTGTATACGCCGCTGAAATAAGTGTTAAGGCTGTGTTTTGATGATTTAGTATAAAATATTTAGATTTTTGTCTATCTATATTTGGAAACGGCTTAATCATATTTGCCCTTAGGAAAAATATCGGGATCGTTGGCACATTATTAATGTAAATCTAACTTTATCTTTTCACTTTGTTTCAGGCCAATGCAAATCTAACGAAAAGTTCTCATCCTGCCACTCCTGTGACGGGCGTTGTGGCAATCCAAGGCCCTATTGTATAAACTCGTGTAATGTCGGCTGCTTCTGCCGAGATGGTCATGTCAGAGATGATAACGGCAAATGTGTTAAATTGGACGATTGTTAGAAACAATGTTACATCAATTTATTGAATTATTTGTCTTCTCTCTTTTTGTCTTCTGCACTCTCCATTCGATGTAATATGAAAATCAATAAAACTCTTTAAAGGAGACGTTGTTTTTTTACCTAGATTAATTATTGCACTGACGATGATGCTTCCTTACACACGAATTTCTTGATATAATAAATGGATAATCCTGATAATCCTAAGTCTATAAAAACTGGAAGATATTGATGATTGATATTGATCAAGTAGTACTTTAGGTATTTAAAATAAAATTTAAAACTTCTACATATTATATGTAGAAGTTTTATTTGAATTATTTGAAAAACGAATAAATTAAGAAGAAATGCTTGTGCCCCTGCGGCACGTAGGTCTCTAATCGATTATTAAAATAGTATACTATTATATTATTTTACTTTACATACTTTAATACCGTAGATTTTGATATTCTTCTGGCAATGATGTATCTCTTAACATATCTCCTAAAGTGATTGATTGGTTTCACTCTTACTTGTATGGTCGCAAGCAACGTGTCCGGATTAAGGATTCCTGTTATGAATGGACCGGTGCTTGCTGGCGTACCGCAAGGTGGCGTGTTGTCTCCTCTCTTATTTTCATTTTTTATTAACTGTTTTTGTCACAATCTTGCTTCTCCCTACCACCTTTTTGCTGACGATCTTCAAATATATCGTCAGTATTCGCTGCACGACCTTCCGATTACTATAACAGCACTGTCTCAAGAACTCACAAACATTTCAATACGAAGCGAATCTCTGGGCTGGTCGATTAATCCGAAAAAATCTCAAGCTATTATAATAGGTAGCCCAAGACTTATTTGTCAAATTCGTCTAAACGACTTAACTAATATATCGCTTGACGGAATAATAATCCTCTTTACTGAGAAAGTAAAAAATTTACGAATTATATTTGATCAGCATCTGTCTTGGAAACCACAAGTCAGTGAGCTTAGCCGAAAAATATTTTCAGCTATTGCATCATTACGTTGATTACGTAACTTTCTACCCATTCCTACTAAAATTGCGCTGGCACAATCCCTCCTATTACCAATTCTTGATTATGCTGACTGTTCTTATCTGGACTTAAAGGAGGAGCAATTAAATAAGCTTGAGCATCTCCAAAATATCTGCATAAAGTTCATATTTGGACTCCGCAAATATGACCATGTTTCCGAATTTCGTGCAAAGCTCAAGTGGCTCCCAATTCGACTTCGCCGGAATACACATGTTCTCTGTCGTCTGTATAACATTCTTTTCAACCAGTTTTCCCCTTCATATCTTAAAGAACGAGTCAAGTTTTTAAGTGAATCACATGATCGCTCTCTCCGCTCCCAGAATACCTTATCTCTAAAAATTCCTTCCCACTCATCTTCCTTTTATACAAATTCTTTTTCAGTCAAATCCGTACGCTTGTTAAACTCTCTACCAGTGACAGTCAGACAAGCTAAAACATTACCAACCTATAAAAAAGACTTAAGGAATATATGACACTATAATCCTAAGAATAATTAACAAATGCAATTATTATATATATATACCCAAATAATGTGTTTAAGTATGTATTTATATATTTTCATATGTATGTGTATGTATGTATATGTGTAGGTTTATTTTTATAAGTGTATGTATTGTCGTATCTATAATAATGACAGACTCAGTGCACCTCTTCCCATTTAATTAATGATCTCCTCTACCCCAAGGTTGCCTGGAAGAGATTGCTCATTTAGCAATAAGGCCGCCTATTGTGCCGTTATATCAATAATTATGAACATCTTTGTAATTGTTATAACTGGTGTACAATAAAGAGTATTTACATTTTTTTTTACATTATTTATCTTTGCTAATTCTACTACTTAAAAAGGCGTAAAAGAAAAGGAACTATCTCTAGTAAGTACAATACTAATGGAAGTACTTACATATGGAATCAATTATTAGACATATTTGCCACGATCTTCGGTAGTATAGTGGTAAGTATCCCCGCCTGTCACGCGGGAGACCGGGGTTCGATTCCCCGCCGGAGAGTACATTTTGACTTTGACAATATATTTTTACCATTTCTTTTTTTATTTTTTTTTACTTTTGACGTAATTCACATTGACACAGAACAGAAGAATTACACTTCGTGCAGCTCAATAATATTTTTTCTTTAATGGTTTGTTAAGTTTGAACATTTAAACTAATTTATCGCCAACGTCCATACCGCGTTGAACACACCGGTTCTCGTCCGATCACCCAAGTTAAGCAACGTCGGGCGCGGTCAGTACTTGGATGGGTGACCGCCTGGGAACACCACGTGCCGTTTTGGCTTTTTGCTTCAAATTTTAACATTAATGATATTGTATTTTATATTCTATAATATAATATCATTCGTCTTTTTTATAGCTGCATATATGCAGTTAGGTCAGGTTCATTATTTGTTAACAAGATAATGCGCAGTATTTTGCCACTTGAAACTAACTAAATCTATGTATATAAAACGACTTGTCCTCACTGACTGAGGTAAGACGCACGCACAGCCGTAACCGCTGTGCGTAGAAACATGAAATTTGGACAGATGTTTACTTTCGTAATCTGGACATCCACTAAGATGGGATTTTGAAAAATTTTAACCCTAAAGGGGTGAAATAGGGTTTGAAAGGTTGTATGGAAAAAAATTCAAATCGACACCGATTTTTATAAAATTTGTAATTCGGACTCTTAAAAATATTTAATTGAACTCGTGTTTTACGGTTGTTTAGAATGGACCCCCTAAGGGTGCCAATAAGGGGTTGAAAGTTTGTATGGAAAAATCTTTAAATCGCCACCGATTTTTATACAATTTGAAACTTAGACTCTTAAAAATATATCATTGAACACGTGTTTCGTAGTTGATTCTAATTCATCCTCCAGGGGTGTAAATAAGGGGTTGAAAGTTTATGTGGAAATGTCTTTAAATCGCCACTGATTTTTATATAATTTGATATTTGAACACATTGTACGTAAAGGCACAAATGATTTAAGTAACTAATTTTGATTTTAGTATTTATTTGTTCATTTTTTTAAATAGAATAGAGGACTTTTGTGGTGTTGGTCTTTTATTAAATTTTAAGCTAAATTGAACAAATAAATACTAAAACATACCTTCAAAATTACATTTAACACTGTAACTCTACAGAATATATGTAAGTTACTTTTAATTAATTGATCATTTACTTCTATGATTTTATATGATTATGTGTGACAATTTTCAATTGACCACACGAAATAAAAATGAAAGTACTTCTTATATTAAAGACTTATTTTCTACATTATGTTACATAAGTTCTACACTGGACCCAGAAAATGTGCCATTTTGGCACCTTATTACTAAATTCGTCTGAACTAAGTCTAATTCACATGATTTTGTACAATTAATTATGTACATAGGAACAACTGTGTTTCAGCGTGTACGACCCATTACTAGATAATTAATGACTTCATCCGGAATTGAATCTGCACTATAAAAACTTATACAATAATTTGAAACAAGGCCTACAAGTAAAATATTTTAAGAATAGTTATGTTAATACCGTCGGAATTGTCTTATCACTGAATACTTTTATATTAGGTTTATTGATTATTGATTGAATACTTGACATGTAAAAACTAATAACACCCAAACGTAACAATCAAAGAATGCTATTCTCAAACTTTCAAAAAGCTGATACAATACTAATAAATTACAGAGTATTTTTTTTTTTAGGGCGGCGTGGCGCAGCGGCATAACGGGGACTGTAACGTGACGGTTGTCGGTTCGATCCCCACTCGAGGAAATGAAATATTTATTTACGTTTATATTTCCATTTTCTTCACTCTGGTCTCGAGGCTAAGCGCGGCGTTGAGTTCTGTCACTCAACACGCGATGTCTCCAGAATTTGGCAGATTGTGGGAAACAGAGTGTCTTAACACTGGGTTCCCTCTGCCTGCTGTGTGCGGGATACAACGAGAAACCGATTTTTTTATTTTACGTTTTAATATAATTATAACTGCTTATCAATTGAAAGTTTGAAAAAAAAATTAATATACTATATTCAAATTAATAAATAAATATTTTCTTTTATATTAGACTATTTGCAATCTTCGTTGACATTTACTTTTTAATTTATTTATTTATTTTTTATTTATATTCTTTATTGCACAAAAAAAAATGTACAATAGGCGGGCTTAACGCTAAGAAGCATTTTCTACCAGCCAACCTGTCATGTGGGTGTGCAAAATGTGTAGGTGTGCAAAAATTAAAAATCAAAAATAAAATATCAATTTTCAAAATTCATACAGATATATATAATAAATACGATATAATATATAAAAAAATATATAATTACATGTTTATTAAAAAAGGATTCTTTTCTCCGAATAGGCTCGGGCAATTCATTCCAGAGTCGCACTCCTGCGACTGTAAAAGAGTTAGACATGTACCCAGAAGTATGATGAGGTGTTGACAGTAAAAGGTTTGATTAGGAACGTAAGGATTTATTATGCAAAGAGCAAAGGTAGGAAAAGTCGGAAGATAGATAGGTGGGGAAATTGGGATCGGAAAGGATGGAATAAATTAAAGAAAGGACCCTACATTTTCTGCGATCGGCTATCGAAAGCCAACCAAGCTGCCTCCTACANTATATATATATATACATTGTGTATATATATATATATAAATTAGCTACATATATACAACAAACCATTATATACATTTAAATGAATTATATAAAAAATTATATAATTACATGTTTATTAAAAAAGGATTCTTTTCTCCGAATAGGCTCGGGCAATTCAATCCAGAGTCGAACTCCTGCGACTGCAAAAGAGTTAGACATGTACCCAGAAGTATGATGAGGTGTTGACAGTAAAAGGTTTGATTGGGAACGTAAGGATTTATCATGCAAAGAGGAAAGGTAGGAAAAGTCGGAAGACAGATAGGTGGGGAAATTGGGATCGGAAAGGATGGAATAAATTAAAGAAAGGACCTACATTTTCTGCGATCGGCTATCGAAAGCCAACCAAGCTGCCTCTTACAAGATGATACACGGTCATACTTGCGCAGGTTACAAATGAAGCGTATGCAGGTGTTCAGTATCCGTTCGAGCTTGTTTAAGAGATCTTTATTCATATCCAAACAGCAAGCATCACCGTAATCAATAATAGGAAGCAGCAAGGTATTGACCAACTGTATTTTCGTTTGCACAGGTAAAAAATTCTTTAGGCGCATCATTGAGTGCAAAGAGGCGTAGATCTTACGCGATATATCGGCAACGTAATTGCTCCAAGTTAGCTTGTCATCAATAATTACACCTAGGTCTTTCACGGTGTTAGTAAAATTTATGATCGTACCATTATATGTTAGGTTAGGCGACTTATGTTTTTCAAATTTAGCCAATTGTCTCGAACTGCCGACAATTATGGCCTGATATTTGTCTTTTTATCATTTTTATCATGGAGCTTTCAGAATAGACAACATAAGAACAGTACCTACAGCTAGCTGCTAGAAACAAAACACAACTTAAGCCCTGCGCTGCAATCATTAAATAGATATAAAAAAGCTAAATAACAATTTGAAAAAAAATTGAAAGAACTTCAGGGCGACTACGACTCGGTGTTCGTACTGTAACTACATATAAAATTAAATAAAACCTCCCTTAATGACCCTCACGCTGCATCCCGCCCACTGCAGGGTAGGCAGAGGGATTTAATAAATATTTAATTTCCTCGAGTAGGGGAAAGAGACGAGAGAGAGATCTGTAACGATGTTAAAAATGTTCATACATTACACAATTTTAAATGAACGTTAGTAAAAGAATATGTAATAAATGTATGTATGTAGAAAAAAACAAAAAGAACATTTCCTTTAAAGAGTTTTATTGATTTTCACATTACAGCGAATGAAAAGTAGACCAATATTACAGCACATTGTTTCTAACAATCGTCCAATTTAACACATTTGCCGTTATCATCTCTGACATGACCATCTCGACAGAAGCAGCCGACATTACACGAGTTTATACAAAAGGGCCTTGGATTGCCACAACGCCCGTCGCAGGAGTGGCAGGACGAGAACTCTTCGTTAGGTTCACATTGGCCTGAAACAAGGAGAGAAAAAATAAAATTAATGTTTTATATTATTAATGAGCCAACGATCCTTCAAGTATAGATAGACAAAAATCTAATCTCCTCCTCAATAGGTGAGTTTTAAAGTAATGATACTCACAGCTTACATTTACAATTGCAATAATCAAACACAGCATTACAAATGCAGCTTTAGCGAACGCCATTTTTCAAATCTTGAATTGAACTGAATGGTTCCTCCCAAAACTAGCTATTTATATCTGATGTAAATTCTTACTTTTGCTAGAAGCCTCCAGTGAAACAATTAACGTTAAGGAAACGTCTTTTATCATCGTTAATGCTTATAAGTAATAGCTAAGTATTATATTTCCACAAAAACATATTTTTAAAATATTAAAAAGTTATATATTTATTAAACAAAAGTATACTCTCCGGCGGGGAATTGAACCCCGGCCTCCCGTGTGATTACTACTGTATTATTGATGGCTGTAAATAATTTATTTTTTAATGTGAGAGTATTTTTATCTGAACAATATTATTTCCTCAGCTTTACTCTGTATCCCGCACACAGCAGGGTAGGCAGCGGAAACCTCGTATTAAAATACTCCGTTCCCCACATACCGCCGAATTCTAGAGGCATTGCGTATTGAGTGGCGGAAGTGTGGACAAAAAATAAACATGCACATGCAAAAAAGCCAACGGCACGCGGTGTTCCCAGGCGGTCACCCATCCAAGTACTGACTGCGCCCGACGTTGCTTAACTTCGGTGATCGGACGAGAACCGGTGTGTTCAACGTGGTATGGACGTTGGCAAATATCACGACCAAATGAGTTAGGTAAAGCTAGAGCCTAGATGTAGGAACTCAAGTGTTGGTTAACTTTTTGTTAGAGCACGTTGAATGAATAAGTGAAAAAAGAATGGCAACACTTTTCCTCCAAAAGAAATAAGTATGAAGGAAAAATGAGAGGTAGAGAGAGAGCTTGGTGGACCTTCGAAAGCACAGTATCAATCATACTAAGTCACGTAAAACGCACGATGACCGATGACCGATGACCCCTGGGGGACGTATGAAGAGGTTGATGACAGTGGACGAGCCTAAATACCTATTTATACATACCTATGTAGAGTAAAAATAAAAAGTATTTATATTGACAACATTCATAATTATATATTTTATGAAGAAGAAAGCTATGAGATATTAGTTCAGTTTTAGCGCTAGATGTAATACTTTACACAACTAACAGGAACTAAGACAGAAATAATAGCAAATTAGAAGAAGTAGCTTCATAATAAACTAAATCAAAGTGTTCTAAGTTCTGAATGGCGGCAATTACGACGAGATGTTGGTAAAAAGTCTAATATTTTATTACTAAGTACAATACTTAACGATAACGTATAATGATAATAAAACACATTTTGTTAACGTTAATTGTTTCGCTGAAGGCTTCTATTTTAATTCCGATATAAATAGGTGACTTGGGAGAAATCATCCAGTCAGTCAGTCACTTCAATCCAAGATTTGAAAAATGGCGTTCGCTAAAGCTGCACTTTTAATGTTATGTTTGATTATTGCGATTGTAAATGTAAACTGTGAGTATCAATCAATTCATTTCATATTGGCGCACCAGTATTTGAGGCCAGTGGCGGCGCAGGGGCATGTACGTGAGATAGTGGGTTCGATTTTCACTCGCTCTAGCAAGGCGTTGAATACCGATGAAGTGGAAAACGGAAGTGTCTTACCATTAACGCCCCCATGGACGGAGGGTTTTACTAGGCTCCTAGGAACCCCATGCTAAGTGCATGATAATTTTATTATTTATATTTTTGTCTATCTATACTTGGAAACGGCTTAATCATATTTGCCCTTAGGAAAAATATCGGGATCGTTGGCGTATTATTACTGTAAAACTAACTTTATCTTTTCACTTTGTTTCAGGCCAATGCGAATCTAACGAAGAGTTCTCATCCTGCCACTCCTGTGAGGGGCGTTGTGGCAATCCAAGGCCCTTTTGTATAAACTCGTGTAATGTCGGCTGCTTCTGTCGAGATGGTCATGTCAGAGATGATAACGGCAAATGTGTTAAATTGGACGATTGTTAGAAACACTGTGATATCAATATATTGTAATATTTGTCTTCTGCATTCTCCATTCGCTGTAATATGAAAATCAATAAAACTCTTTAAAGGAGACGTTGTTTTTTTACCTAGATTAATTATTGCACTGACGATGATGCTTCCTTACACACGAATTTCTTGGTATAATAAATGGATAATCCTGATAATCCTAAGTCTATAAAAACTTGAAGATAATGATTATTGATATTGATATAGATTAAGTAGTACTTTAGGTATTTAAAATAAAATTTAAAACTTCTACATATTATATTTTTGGAGAAACGAATAAATTAAGTAGTAATGCTTGTGCCCCTCCGCCACGTAGGTCTCTAATCGGTTATTAAAATAGTATACTATTATATTATTTATCTTTGCTAACTCTACTACTTAAAAAGGCTTAAAAGAAAAGGAACTATTTCTAATAAGTACAATACTAATGGTAGTACTTACATATAGAATCAATTATTAGACATATTTGCCGCGATCTTCGGTAGTATAGTGGTAAGTATCCCCGCCTGTCACGCGGGAGACCGGGGTTCGATTCCCCGCCGGAGAGTACTTTTTTGACTTTGACAATATATTTTTACCATTTCTTTTTTTATTTTTTTACTTTTGACGTAATTCACATTAACACAGAATAGAAGAATTACACTTCGTGCAGCTCAATAATATTTTTTCTCTAATGGTTTGTTAAGTTTGAACATTTTAACTAATTTACCGCCAACGTCCATACCACGTTGAACACACCGGTTCTCGTCCGATCACCGAAGTTAAGCAACGTCGGGCGCGGTCAGTACTTGGATGGGTGACCGCCTGGGAACACCGCGTGCCGTTGGCTCTTTGCTTCAAATTTTAACATTAATGATATTGTATTTTATATTCTATAATATAATATTATTTGTCTTTTTTATAGCTGCATATATGCAGTTAGGTCAGGTTCATTATTTGTTAACAAGATAATGCGCAGTATTTTGCCACTTGAAACTAACTAAATAGTGTATAAAAGTAATAGTAGTAATACTAAATATGTCTTAACTTTTTATGTCTTAGTTTTTATATTTTTTTCTATAATTAGACATCAATGGCAGGTGTAAATGAAACAAATATATCTTTGAAATGCGCTATATTCTCTCACTTGCAATAAACTACAAAAGTTAAAATATATAATAACATAAAGTTATAAAGAAGTTATTTGTAAACCAATCCTCGTGCAACCAAAACCATTTAGCAGCCATATTTAATATAGAGAATGAAGATATAAAATGTTAAGATTACAATTAAACAAAATAAACAATTAACATATGAAACAAGGATTTTCCTAATTGATTAATATTATTTTTAAAATGATTAGATTTTAGCTTTTCAAAAATTCAATATATTAAATATGGCTACAATTTCACCTTTGACTAGACGATAAATACATATATTATTTAAAGGCAAAATTTTTTTTGTGATCGTACAAAAATAAATATGTATAGTTTCTTTATTTAGATATTAGTGTTGAAAAAATAACTTGGGATTTTTTAAAAATTTCAAATAAATTAATAATAAATGACATTTATTTTTGTGCGAAATCTTACATATGCATAAAAAGTAGATGTTGTAAAACAACATATTTACAAATCAAATGCCACAAATATATTTATTTTAGCTACCTGGCAACTCTATTACTCTTTCAATTTTGCCTTCAAAATTGTTAAACAGAACAATAAAAACTAAGCTTACAAGAACATTTATATAGGTATAATGGCTATCATTTGTTTGCTTTTTTCTGCGTAAAAGTTCCAAATCCGCTGGAGTAAAGCTCGTATCAAAACAGTTACTTTATTAAACTAATTTACAAGAATATTTCGTTGAATCTATTGCTTATGATTTTCTTACCAATTCTTGTATTTTAATATTAATTTATTATGTAATTATTTTTATAAGTGTATTTTTGTATATAAATACAATTCCAATGCTAGCCAATATCTAGTGTTAAATAAATACAAGTTACATACAAAATGTTTATAATAATATATATTCAAACTTATATGCCGTAGTCCAATTTTAAACAACATTTGACAGAAGACTGTCGGAGAAATGTCGCAGAACTGTCAAAATGTAGAAAATGGCGGGAGTTTATCAGTACACGCTCAAGATACTACAGATGATTACTCTTCTGGCACGCTCGAAACGCCATATATCAAGAATTCAATTCAATTAGATGATTACTCAAGAATTAAGGTAACATGAAACGAAAATCTAACACATTGTACGTAAAGGCACAAATAATTTAAGTAACTAATTTTGATTTTAGTATTTATTTGTTCATTTTTTAAAATAGAATAGAGGACTTTTGTAGTGTTGGTCTTTTATTAAATTTTAAGCTAAATTGAACAAATAAATACTAAAACATATCTTCAAAATTACATTTAACACTGTAACTCTACAGAATATATGTAAGTTACTTTTAAGTAATTGATCATTTACTTCTATGATTTTATATGATTATGTGTGACAATTTTCAATTGACCACACGAAATTAAAATTAAAGTACTTCTTATATTAAAGACTTATTTTCTACATTATGTTACATAAGTTCTACACCGGACCCAGAAAATGTGCCATTTTGGCACCTTATTACTAAATTCGTCTGAACTAAGTCTAATTCACATGATTTTCTACAATTAATTATGTACATAGGAACAACTGTGTTTCAGCGTGTACGACCCATTACTAGATAATTAATGACTTCATCCGGAATTGAATCTGCACTATTAAAATTTATACAGTAATTTAAAACAAGGCCTACAAGTAAAGAAAATTGTAATAAATTTTTTCTACAACTTTCATTTGTGCATGAAAAAAAAATAGATTACAGACAACATTCTAATATAAAACACAAATCAGGCATTGGGTCCATCGCATAATGCTAACACTGTTCTGTCAATACTAGCGTATTCCTTCCCTGATCGGGGTCTAGTGACGTGCCTGTCAGAAACATCGCAGGAACTGAACGATGATACTGACAGGGATTCCATATAGTCTGACGTGTCAGACGCTCCTGATGACGTGCTTTTGTTTGTCATTTGACTGTGACGCACTGTTGTGTCTGTTTCACCTGGGAATAGAAAGTTAATATGTCAGTACAAAACAATATGGTAAACTCTAAGTTGATATAGTCAGTTGGTTCTACAGAACGTCATGTAACCTTCTTTGATGAATGGATAATCCAACACAAAAGAAACTGTTCGAAGCACTAGTTCGTGTTACATTGTGAAAAATAAAAGTTTGTAATTGTTCCAGATACAAAGGAAACAATATTTTTTGATCATATAAAAATGTGTTCAAAGTCTTTACTTTGACCAGAGAAAATACTTTTTTTATGAGCTTCACACTTTATCTTGCATAAACAGGGTAGGAAGTGAGATAGTGTCAAAAGCTTTTTGCCCGAATTCGATTCACTACGCCAGTACGTAGTAGTACACAGTGGTACTAAATACTTAATATCCATCGATAAAATTCATATAATATTTTCATTTAAAAAACTCTATTTATATTTACAAACAAGGCACACCTATGCATCTCAACTATATCTATTCAACAACGAATAATAATAAATGATAGATATTAAACGATAATGCAGTCGCCATGTTACCTGTCACTGCACATGTCAATGATATTATCAGTGATAAAGCCAAAGTGACCTTGTTTAGATTGAATGGCTGTCATAAAATATAAATCTTGCAAATATGAGTTTTGATAATATTGAATATATGTTTATTTTTATTATGTGAATAAAGCCACGACTTTCTAAACACTAGACAGTATGTTCGTAAGCATTTTCAAGGGCTCCAGTCAACAAAGCAATTTTTCTATTGTATACTGAAAAATTTGGTGTGTCGGGATATGAAAAATTAAATAGGTACAATAAGTATACTCACCAATTCTCTTCTTTCTTCTCGTCAATGTGTCTACTTCACACGAATTGGACTTTGTCAAAGTGGCTACTTCTTCAAACTGGAATGTTAAGTTTTTTAACGGGTCCGACGAATTTGACTTAAGAAATGGCGCATGGACTGGGGTTAAAGTATTTCTGAATGATTTGTTCTTGTGTTTCTTGCAAGACTTCGAATTAGTCACTGGCATTTCGAACTCATTAAAATCTCCTTTGTGATGTTTTAGAGAACCGGTGGAAACTCCTGAATCGTTGGAACTAGATGAATCCCGATTCTTATCAGATTTACTAGGTACACTTGAAGATCTTCGTATCTTAACAGCATCCCTGAAACGCGCGACTAATACATTTTCTGTCTTTGGTTCCGGTGATTTGAATACTTTCTCCTTTTGTGTATCATTTCTTAGAGGTACACCTTCATTTATACAATTAGTTTTGCTTGTTCGTCGAATAACAGTTGGAGTGAAGCATATTCTGCTATTTATACTGAATTCGTCGTCGTGCCTTTTGGTGAAGTCAGCTGAACTAGAACGCCTAGAACTGATAGTGTTATCAGTATCTGATTGTAGCGGATCAGACACGTGGCTGATCCTACTTATGTTGTCAGAGAAATTTTTGCTGCTCGAACAACTATTTTCTATTTCTAGATGCATATAATTTATATCATTACAACAATCAGTTGGATGGACTGTATTTGTTGTTGCTGTTGATATTTCGTCATCATTTTCTGGTATATCTTCTAAAGCGTCTAACTCTTCTTGGCTAAAACCAGCGTTTTTTAGTATATGCAAGGAATTTTCAAAATCTTCTAAAGTCTGTCTGTCAATATTTGCATAATTGCTTAAATCTACTGGTTTAGCATTTGGGGTGACGTTGACATAATTAGAATTTGTTTCAGTAATATTATTATCACATGGTATTTCTGTTTCTTTGTCGTCGTTTTTGGTTTCGTTCAAGGCGCAAGTGCATGACTGGCCTATGAGACATTTTAGTTTCTTTGGTGTATCGTATATGCTTGCTGCATCACAGCTAGTGTCTACTGGATGCTCCTGTAATTGTAAAACATAAATATTAGTCAAAAATCAGACAAGTGTAATTGCATATTTTAAATTTCAGAATTCACAGGACTAATATATTGAAAATTGTTTCATTTAAAATTAATGGTAGTTATTTAATGATAAAACATTTAAGTCGTTATTTTGAAAACAAAAATATTTTGTGTATAATACGTTAATATTAGTAGTTAAACGCGTTAAATACAAATTATAATATCTTTTATTCAAATCAATTCAGATAAAATATAGTGGAAAAAATTACACAGTGGGTTTCTTATACTGAATTATCTATATGTATAAAAGGGCTTGTCCTCACTGACTGAGGTAAGACGCACGCACGTGTGTGTGTTTCACGGTTTTTTAGAATTTACTCCCTAAGGTTGCCAATAACTGGTTGAAAATTTGTATGGAAAAATCTTTAAATCGCCACCGATTTTTATGAAATTTGAAATTTACACTCTTAAAAATATTTCATTGAACACATGTTTCATGGTTTATTAGAATTCATCTCCTAGGGGTGCAAATAAGGGGTTGAAAGTTTGTATGGACAAATCTTTAAATCGCCACAGATTTTTATAAAATTTGAAATTGAGACTCTTAAAAATATTTCATTGAACACTCGTTTCATGGTTTATTAGAATTCACCCCTAAGGATGCAAATAAGCAGATGAAGCTGCGCGCGTCCGCTAGTTAAGAATAAAACATTCACCTGGATTAAAGGCATAGGGGTCTTTGGCACGTCATAGTTTTCATAAGGTCCACTAAATATTTTCTTCTTACAACAGCAGGGTTTTGGTTGTTGCCAGCATTGGCAAGGGTTGCCAGTTTTGATTGGCACAATTGGCGTACAGCAAACCGGACTGGCACGCTTAGAATCAAAGCTTTTGTCCAAACAAGCACTTCTGGGCACAGAATATTCTGAAGCACTGCCACTTGATCTTGAATATATGGAGGCGCGGTCCGAATCCGATCGTTTCTCCATAATATTCTCCATCGTCCAAACCGGTGACATTATTGAGCCAGGAGTGTTCATTGTTGATGATCTGAAAAATTAGTTTTTTATTATTATTATTTACTGTTTAATTACAGTAACATTATTTATATGTCTTACATAAAAATATAAAAGAAATGAGAAACAGAGTGTTTCAACACTATGTACCCTCTGTCTGTCCTGCAAAATCAAGAAGTTGTTTTGTAAAAGAAAGAGAAGAATATAGTTTTGGTGTAAAGAAGGCTTTATCATCACTAATGATCTCTCCCAGAGAACCCTCACCATAAAAAAGACGAAAGACTTTGATTGACATACAAATGATTTAAATGTTCTCATGTATTAAGTTAATAAATTTACATAAAATTCACCTGCCTGTATATTAAAACAGTTTATTATAATTATAATATAGAATTGTTTGGCGGAAAGATAAAATATTTAAAATCCCAGAGGTCATGAAATTTTTCAGAGATATTAACAATGACAAGTGTGTAACTAAGGCGTGTAAAGTCAAAGCGAGGAAATTTAATATTTGTTTAATTTATAGCTTAAAACTTTAAGGTAGCATAAAGCTCTGGATAGGTAGATCAGTGAAAATCGGATAGGGATAGGAAGAATCTAGTGCACTTCGATCTCCACGTACTGATCAAATTCTAGACATTACATGTCGGGTGGCGGAACTATATGTCGCGCTTTATGCATATTTCGTTATTATTCAAATTCAAAATTCAAATTCAAAATATTCTTTATTCAAATAGGCAATTATTACAAGCACTTTTGAATCGTCGAATGAACATATGAATAAAAAGCTACCACCGGTTCGGAAGGCAGTTCTGCTGAGAAGAGCCGGCAAGAAACTCAACAGTTGCTCTTTTCAAAATCAATGGTACAATCTATTACATTAGCTGGCAGCTATCCTGCATGACATTCAATAGACATTAATTCCATACATGTTTATCCTCTAAATATTCTTGAACAGTGTAATACGCTTTACTTGTTAGAATTTTTTTTACAGATATTTTAAATTTTTGTAGTGGCAAACTAAGAATACACTGCGGAATTTTATTATATACACGTATACTCAGACCCATAAAGGATTTACTAACTTTTTGGAGGCGGAAACTTGGTGTAACAAGCTTATCTTTATTTCTCGTTCCTATCGTATGACTGTCGCTATTTTTGCTATGACAATGTATATTTTGTCGGACAAAGAGAATGTTATAATATTCATATTTATAGCACAATTAATTCGAGTATTTTGTTATTATATATTTTTATAACACTTTTAGATAATATGTCTTTTTTATCTGGATATGGTTATGGGGTAAGTATGCAGGTGAGTGAGATAAGACACGTTCTCCACTTTCCGAACACTCGGATACATGTTTCGAGTGGCAGAAGCTAACGCAGCAAGTTTCACCCCAGACTAAAGAATTTTTGCACATATTACTTTTAATTGGAAGGCATTTAAAACTGATACATTACTGGCTTTCGCCATGTCCATATATATATATATATATATATTTCAGTTTCACTGTTCTTCATTTGCTATTTATTCTATTCTATTTCGGAGCATTGCAAGTACAATGGCGGACCTCAACGCCGCCTTATCTTACCAGAGCATGGATTGGATGGATTCCACAACGTTAAAAGTCAGACGACCAATGAAATGTCCCCAGCACCAGGTTAGCCTCTAATATTTATTTAGCATCACGGTTTATTATAAGCGATAAAGTCAGAAAAATATAAAGTATGTCCCAAGCTCTCAGTCCCAGCATACGTTACTAATAACTTCTGTATTTACAAGCCTAAATAAAAAAAAACTTACCTCGTCAAATGACTGATCTTGCCAATACAGCTGGAGCATCTCGGCAACGACGTCGGCCTCCTGAACTTATCCTCGCTGTCTAGACTAGTGTCTAGATCAGATAGACAGTGCATGGTCTGGCTGGCGGGCCCCCCCCAGGACGGTGACACTGATCGCATAGATTGATTGAAACAGTCGTCCATACACGAACTGGTGTCGGAGAAACGTTTTTCTAGAACTGAAATATATATTTTTTTCTGTTTTAAAAATCAAATCAAATGAGCTTTAGTATTTCACACACAGCAGGATAGGCAGAGAGAACCTAGTGTTAGGATACTCCGTTCCATTTTAAGGGTTATTTTAAATGCCTGAATGTAACGGTGTCAGTTAAGAACCTTTGTCCTAATTATATTATCATGTAAGTATTCACATTGATCGACAATTTAATTAATATTTCCTGATTTTAATAGAGTAAATGATTTATAGTCTACTAGATAAGAAACGGTATTAAGTATAATTTTTAGTGCAAATAGCAGAAATATAGTTTTTTTTTTTAAATATCATAAATACTATCTTTTTATCAATTATATAAACGATATTTTATTTTCTACAAATATTTTATTTTCAAACATTTTAATTAAGGGCATTTTTTTAAAGTGATATAAAATACAATCCTCACCTGAACCACTCCTAGAAGCAACACTAAGTCGGGAGTGCGCTTCATGGGAATATATATTGAGGAGTTCAGTCAACTCCCTTCCTCCTTCCGCCGCGAATACGAACAGACCGGCGGCCTTGCCGCAACGGGAACCTCCTTCAACGCAGAACCGCTTATCCACCATGCCAAATCTCCTGTAAATAATATAGAAATATTAACTTAGCGTAAAGCTAAATTAAAATCAACATTTACCTTCTAAACTACAAAAAAGTTATTTTTTTAATATGAATAAATATAGAAATACGTTAACAGAGTAATGAATTCTTCGTAATATTAGGAGTGATAATTTTTATTTTCCCCCACACATTTTACGCTTCAGAATTGTTAACATATAAAAGTTTATATAAATAATCGAATTAAAGATAAGAAATGGCCGTTTCTCATCCAATCACGACAATGTAAGTACAGCATTAAACAATGTCTGAAACAAAAGCTTAAATAAAGTAATCTCCTAATTGCTTTAATTGGGAGCGTCTGTAAACAAAATGTACCAACTCAGAATTATTTGTTTATTTCCATATTAAAAGGGCGTTGAGCCGCAATGGCTTTGTATGGCCCATATGTTGTGAGTTCGAATTTCATTAGATAATAGAAGAAATGCTTATAACTGATTTAAACTTTTTGTAACTTAATGATTCACTGCTTACAATGGCCTAATTCAAGAAATAATTTTTAATTTTATTGTTAATTGTTTTCAGTCTAGTTATTAGTTATTACGTGGCGTTAAATAACGCAACCCACACCTACCAATTACTCTAAATGAATGAAATATTACGGCTGGGATGAGTGGCTGGTCACTATGTTTTTTTAAACTTGCCATAAAATAGTTACGGTAAGTGGTTACAAAAGCTTTTACGATTGATAGATCAAATCTCATCACGCACTTTTAATGTTTTATCATGTTATCCAAATTTGTGTATTGCGTGAGAATATGTAATAATTTAAAGAATAGACTACATCTTTTCTACATTGTTTTTATTATTTCCCCAAACACGATATAATCATCATTTATAATATCAAAGTTTATATGAAATAAAGTTGATATGAACCTTTTTGTTTAATTTACATAATGGCCTTTAAACGAGATAGACAGAAAAATCTTAGGATCGTTAAGTTTTTTCTATGTGTGTATATTCTCACTTATGTAATGTATATGAAAAAAAACAGCAAAGATCATTTTGGAAGGAAACGAATAAAATTCTAAACATAGCAATCGTGGGTTCGATTCGTTACATTAAACTAATTTTTATTTCTCTGCTCTGGAAGTGCAACGTTAACTTACATTCTGCAACACGCAGTATTTAAAAAATAGATTTTATGGAAAGAGGGGAAAAGGAAGCCTTAACACTTTCTCCCTCTGATTTTCCTGGTGAAGAGGCGTGAAGCTCCTTTTTATATAAATTTTCTTAAATATAAAAACTTTTCTGTCCAAAAAAATCGCTTAATCATTTAAGCCACTTTTCCTAATGGCCCCAATTATACTTTATTCCAAACGTCGACAGGGGAGATAGGGCCCGTATGTTAGTAATTAATTTACTAAATAAATAGTTTTTTTGTAATATTCCCTATGATGATCTATGGTATGATTGGTAGATAATTATGTTTTATTGTTTTATTTCATTTGTGTTACAGTAATTAATTGTTTTGATTATTAAAGTCCTAAAGGAGTCAATGTGTAATGTATCGCTAGTTTACCAATAAAAGCTGTTGAAGCGCAGCATACATAGCATAACGTCTAACTATAAACGTTGAATGTTGAATTCCGCTTCTCAATAAAGGAACAAGGCTTCTTTACATAAGGTTTTCTCTATCTACCCTGATATATGCGAAATACTGTGAGATGAAAAAATAAATTTAAATTATATACTAATCCAATTTATTTAGTTTAAGATATACTGACAGTTAATTAACCCCAAATTCAACCAACAACTTTTATCTTCCATATTAACAAACATTTCTAGACCAGACCAGACTAATAAATCAAACAAAGTTGGGCCTGTTAAAGAACACTAAGTCAGTCGGCAAACTCCAAAATAATAATTTCGAGCTAAATTTAATTTCCTCCGCGTAACTGAGATAAGGAAAACTGTTTGACCGCGATGGAATTTCATTTCCGGCGGTATCACCGCTCTTCAGCGTGCCTGATATTCGGAACGTCTTGACAATGCTATAGAAGATATGAAAATACTTTTGATTTATTTTTATATCTTTGTCATTAAGATGTCTTAAATATTGAACAGAGTGTAAGAACTGGACAGTTAGGAACGGAGTTCTGGAGGCATTGCTTGAGTATTGAGTAGCGGAACTCAACGCCGCACTTTACCTCGTTACCAGAGCGAAGATATGATAATATTAAATATTTAATTTCCTCGACTGGCCTCCACTCACGAGTGTCTTAATAGGTTAAAATTACTAAGCGTATAAAAACGTGACGTTGATAATGTCATACATTATTGGCATTCTTAATTATTTTTACATTTTTATCTCATAGCCTATTTTTATGAAGATACTGTCCATCTTAGATTTGAATCTGTAAATAGATATCTGATAAATAAATTAGAAGTTCTAAATTTCATAATGCTATATGATCTATCCAGTATTCAGTAGCTCCACCGGCATTCCAGACTCAACTCCGCTAAGATCTAGACGGGTATGGCTCCGGTATTTTTCTTATATGAATCAAAATTGCATTTCCGTCTTGACGTTCCGTTTTGTGTATTGTGTCTTAAATTAATTAAAGTTTTTATAGAAATTTTTGTTATCTATGTCACGTTTAATAAAGAAATGTTATTATTATACTTATTTCCGCTTAATTGCAGACCATTTATGGTGTAAATAAAGGAAATTATTAT
Organism: Heliconius nattereri; assembly: GCA_013403645.1. Taxonomy (NCBI): domain Eukaryota; kingdom Metazoa; phylum Arthropoda; class Insecta; order Lepidoptera; family Nymphalidae; genus Heliconius; species Heliconius nattereri. The sequence continues at coordinate 1,896,184 of JAAIXI010000231.1, forward strand.
TAGGTAGGCATAGAGGATTTTCAGAAAGTTTTAAATTATAATAGGAACCTAACGTTACACCATGACTTACCGGGCGAAAAAAAAAACAACTCTACTTAGTCATAACCAAATGGTATCCCACTGAATCCAAGACCATCGCGAGTACCACTCGACACTGCCATGAGAACGTTACTAGCTCATTTTTTTATATACGAAAAAAAAATCAAATGAAGTTTGTACTTTCAAAATAAAATTAAGTTATTCAACAGCTTACATGCTCAGAAACTTACAGAAAACAATAAAAAAAAAATAGTTTTATTTTAATTTTTTTTTAAAAAAAATTAAAATTTTTTTGCTTTTAAAAAGCTCCTTCCGTCAGAACACGTGTTTAACTCGCTAATGCCGGGCTATAAAAAGTTTACAGTTCCGATGCTATCTAAAACTGGGGTTCCGCTCGTAAACCCTCACTCCTAACCAAGTTGATAGATATTATACGAAACGAAATAAAATATTAAGTAATGAATGCTAATAAATTAGTAGACGTGGTATGATTTTAAATATTTTAAATATCTATGCTTTCTTTTTTTAGATTGATGCTATAGCCCCATTTAGCAAGGCAGGACAGGAAAGTGAGGACCCGAAGTGTCTTAATTGAAACGGAGTGTCTTAACTTTAGGTTCACAGGTTCCCTCTGCCTATCCTGCCTAAGGGCAGGGTACAGCGTAAAAATAAAAAAAAACTGTATCAATATTTCCGCGTCAAACCAATTATGTGCAATGGTCGTTTAGCGCACTTCGAGCTAGAACAATGGGTCTCTTATCAAACGTCTAAATGCAATTACTGTGGAAAATAGTGATTTTTAGAAATTAGTTTACATACAAATTAATGTTTCTAATGGTGTAACACCTTTATAATGTTTTCGTAAAAAAAGTGTGTTTAGGACAATGAGTGTTAATTCTTCTAATTTTTGAGCGAGGCAAGAGAAGCGAGCAATTTTTATAAATTTTTTAAGTGTGTTTGCGATCAAAGAAAAGAAAAATTTTAATCTTAAAATTTAACAAAGAAGAACTTACGCCTCTGGGACTGCATCCAAGCAGGATTAAGTTATATGTATGAATTATGAATATTCCTCCAGAATTCGGCGGCAAGTGGAGATTGGAAGTGTCTTAATGGGAACAGAGTGTCTAAGCACTAGGTTCCTGGGTTTTCTCTGCTTATCCTGCTATGTGCGGGGTACAGAGTGAAGCCAAACAAAAATATATATTTCGAATTATACATTTAATATGTATGTACCAAGCGCCGCGCTGGGATGCACAACACGCGCCGCCTTCCCGATAAGCGCTTAATCTATTGACACATTACCTAACTTCTGAAATGTATATACGGAGCTAGGAGACGGGGATATTTTATACAATACGTGTGTATAATAAAGTATGAAAATAAATAAATAAATTAGCTTTACGTGTTATTCCATGACGCAGGGAAGGAGTAAACTTAGTCTCGAAAAATTCCGTTCTAAGCTTTCCGGCCGAATTAGTGATATTGAGTGTTAAGTCTGATTGTAAGCGCGTCGGCTGTGGGTTCCCAAACCCATGGGCTGAAATGCTTACATTTCTTTGCTCTGGTATTGTTCACAAAAAATCGTCTCGGTATCGCTGAGGGGAGGCTTCACATTGCATTATTTTTTATTCTATATTCCATTACCCAATCGGAATCGAACACATATACGTCGCGCTTATAGTCGCACGTACTCCTGTGCAACAACGGTCTCAGCCAAAAGTAACTTTTAAGCATATAAATATTTTCAAGTCAAACAATATATTAGGCGTAGAGATTATTCAAAAGTTATAGGTTAAGACGAAAGCTTAACCAAAGTTATAAAGAGATTTCCCTTAGAGCGCAGACGACCCTTCTAATTAAGTTTTAAGTTCATCGCTCTAAAGGGGTACCATATCAAATTTAATTATTGTCTTTTTGTTTATTAAATATTAAATCTATACAAAGAAATCTATACTAATATTAAAAAGATGAACAGTTTGTTGAACGCACCAATCTCAGGAACTGCGTTTTTTTTTCTTCTTCGTACACCCGCACACATACCAGGCAGAGTGAATCTGGAGACCTAGTGTTAAGACACTCCGTTTCCATTAAGAAACTTCTGTACCCACTTTCCGCCAATTTTTTCAGACATTTGTTGTTGAGGGTTAAATTCATTAATCACTCCAAGCGGATTTGAATCCACAATCACCGTATTTATAGTCGCATGCTAATTAACATTAAGTACATAATATTCAAAGTTAAAATGTGTACTGTATATTTTTATACTAAAATAAGCGACATTTTTACCAAATTACATACATACATTATATTTAATTATATTTTCAGTAAAAAAAGTATTCGTAAACATGAAAGAGCTATTATGTGGTTCGTTGCACGCGAAAAACCCCTCGAGCTGAATTGTTTGGAAATACCGATGTCTGTCTGTCCCGACATTTGAAACATTGTTCAATTTTGTGAGGGTAGTCATAATAAATTGTATATCATTATATATTTGTATTGAGGCCACTCGTGGCGCAGTTGTACCAGCGTGCGACTGTACCTTAGCGAGAGGTTGTGGGTTTGATTCCCAGTCGAGGAAAGGTAATGAGGCAGAGCGCGAGCCAAAGACTCCAGAATTTGGCTGAAAGTAGGGAATAGAATGTCTTAGTACTAAGTTCCTAGGTACCCCAGCATAACGCTAAAAAAAGGTGTTGTTTAAAAGTTATCGCCTCAGTGACTGCTTCTACACGACGGTTATGTGTTCGATTCCCATTCGTTTATTTTAATTTCTTCTTCCTGGTAACAAAGACCGGCGCTAAGTTCCGTCACTCAATACTTTGCAAGAAATGCATTCAGATCAGTAAGCCAAAATATATACAAATATTCCCCCGACAAAGATTCGAACTCAAAACTGCAGCGAAATATGTTTCAATTACGTTTTGAGTGTCAAATGTCAATACAGAGTGGAAGAGGCAGCGCTCCTTTTATTGAAACTGCATATAGGGTAAAATATTTCAAACCCAAAACTAAAGAAATTAATCAAGGTATCTCAACAGGTTGGACGTAGGATTTTGTTTTTATTTCACGATTTTTATCCATACCTGTATTTAGTGCGACGCACACATACGTATGTGACGTTGCCGCGCCGATAAGTGTGTGCGTGCTTCTGTTATACTTTACAAATGCCGTTTTATTTTAAAACGATAATTTTATTATTTATTTTGTTTGAAAAATATTTTTTAATTTTAGAGATTTTTTTTTCTGAATTATATTAGGATTTTATAGAGTACTGACAATTCCACCCTGTATAAAAAAATCTATGTTTTTATAGTTGCAATTCCTGGATAGTTGTATGTCCTTTTAATTGGATAGTTGTATGTCCTTTTAATATTCCTATAGTTGTATGTCCTTTTAATTTTAACACCGGGGGCTTGTTCCGCTTTGTACTTCTATAATACTCATATCAAAGTCATATAACAGTCTAGGATGTATTTATTTATATTACAACATTACAGTTTAATTTTTCATAAACGCGACAGGTTGCGGGTGTCGAGGAGATGAAATATTTAATATTTTCACTTCCTCGCTCTGGTAACAAAGCAACGCGTGGCAAAGACTCCAGAATTTAGCGGAGAGTAAAAAATGGAAGTGTCTTAAGTCTAAGTTTCCATGTTTACCTACGGATACAGCATGATGCTAAAAAAGTATCGAATAATATATGAAGAACAGTAAAAAGAGGAATCGTAAAAATCTTAAAACGTAGTCTTCACGATCAATCTCTTCAAGGTTTTATATTTGATTGCCAAATTTATAGGTTTCTTATTTACGTTGGTTTTACGATCAATACATATAACGATCGATACAATAACGTCAATAGTAAATAAGTGATAGTTTAACAACAGTTTTTCATTCATAGAAAATGTATGTTAATTTTTTTTTATTTTATTGAAAAATAAGTAACAATCGTAAAAAATAAGTAACAAGCAACTAAGGCATTTAAAGAAAAATGATTAGTAAGTACGCAGATAAACTAAGTTTTTTTTAATTCTATAAAAAACTGAAGATACATATATAGTATTCTGCCGATTTTCTGCAAATTTGTATTTAAGACCATATAAAAATATTAATAATACCTAACGCTGGAGCTCTACATTCTTAGATAAAAAGTTAAACATTTTAATTAAGACAAAAATATGAAGACAGCAAAAATAAAAAATAGGACATCTCCGACTGTAAACGCCGCTACTGTGAGTTCTATACCCAGTCGGGGGAATAAATATATTTAATTTAATGATAAAACTTTCGGGGAATGGAAAGAAGAAGGTAGAAGAAGCGTGGTGGTTTAGCCACTCAACATGTTACATCTACAAAATTCGGTGGAAATTCGTGAACGGAGCATTTTAACATAACTCTCTTAGGAAGAGTGTACAGAGGTAGACAGAGGTCTATACTGTTATATGGAAAAAAGAGTGAACCTGCAAATATCTAAGGTTCAATGTGAAACGCAAATGGAAAACACTTGTTAGAGGCAACGATGCTCAACGGTACATTAAAAGCAGGTTAATTGCTGAAATGAAGAGATAAAAATTAAAGCATCTTTAATCTTTTACTCCTGAAAGTTAAATATCGAATTGAATTTCCACCGAGTCAAATATAAACACAACTTGGTGCAAATAACTCAGGTTTTTGATTGATAAACTTTATTTTGTTAGGTTATCATGTTATGATGCCAATTTAAATTTTATATTTAAGTAAATATTATAAAAACGAGGGTTAAAAGTTAAAGTTGAAATTGAAGCAAATTTTACTAAAGTGGTTGTTATACTCGTATGTGTTTAAAGTACCTATTTTTTATTAAGAGAAGACGACAAAAATATTAAGTTATTTTCTAGCTTTACGGTGTATGCCGCAAATAGTAGGTAAGGCAGAGGGGTACCTGGAAACCTTGTGTTAAGACTCTCCGTTCCCATTAAGACACTTCCGTTTCCCACTAAAATAAAATTACATAAATTATCAAATCTTTCTTAAATTTCTTTATAACCAAAGGATAATATATTTTTTTATATTTTATTTCAACAAAAAGTACCCATGTCATTTCTGATACCTCAAAAATATTTGTACAAAATTTCATGATAATCAGTAAAGTAGTTTTGGCGTGAAAGCGTAACAAACAAACTTACATATGCATTTATAATACTAGTAATAAGAAAATATAATATAATTTACGAATAGTTTAAAGTTAAAAATAGGCATTTCGAATAATGAAAGCCTATAAGACCCTCTTTCCGCTCAGTTTGACGCGTTATTCCCCGTGACACTTGCAAACCCGCACCGTGACCGACTGATGGAACTTTAGTTACTGTACCATGAGTATCTATAGTGTATGTTATATATGTATTACTTCAGTTGAATAGTTACATATTTTTTCGACCTAGCTTGATAATAATGTAAAATTTTAATAGAAATTTAAGTCGGATGTGAGAGTTCTGGTACAGGATACGTGTTGCTGAAACTTATGTGTGTATACGTATATTGTGCTAGAGAGAGAAAGAGAGAATCTATAATACTAATATTATAAAGCTGTTGGTTTAGTTAAACGCCCTTATCTCCGGAACTAGTGGATCAAATTGAAGTTTTAATTTTGTGCTTGATAGTCCAATGATCTTGAAGGCTATATCACGTTGTTTCCGTGGACCGACCCACGTACTTACTTGACCGAAAAAAGCGTAAACATAAAAACTTATCATAAAAACCATCAAAAAATACTATACCCCAATACTGTTTAACGTATTCGCTAACGACTATCGACACACACTTAGTAAGTCCGCCCGTATTTCGTGATCATCCATCACGCGTGTCACCTTTATAATTGCTGTTAATTTTACCAGCGGGAGGTTTTATTATGTATAAATATTTTATTATAGATAATAGTACTAATTGATTGATTTCAAGGGATATATGGCTTATTAATTATAAGTATAAGCGCAGATACAGTGTTTTGTACACGTGGTAATTGTCGGTTCGATTTTCACTCAGGTAATTAATTATTTTCATTTATTTTCTCTGGTAGGGATAAACAAAGGGAAGGGTCTCACGTCACGTCAATGTCCCGAAAATTGGATGGAAAATGAGGAACAGAGTGTCTTAACACCAGCTTCCTTCTGTCTTACGTGGTTTATGCGGGATAACACGTGAAGCTAATAAATACCTATTTAGGTTAATTAATATTAAAAGTTTTATATAATCTATATCACAGAATCCCTTATAAACGCGTAACATCAAAGGCCAAATAAATTTGTACAGTGTTCGTATTATTTCACTGTCGGGCTCATTAGTGTTTGTGTAGTCAAGGTACAGCTCCAGGCGGTATCAGGGTGGCATAAGTTACAGGAGGTGGATTAGCTATTACTTCTTAGTAATAATTAGTTTTTGTATAGGAAAATTCTATATTTATTTATTGTGAGCGATGGTTGGAAGGTAAGGTTTCTGGTTCTGTATTTCAAAAAACACTAGAGCAGTTTAAGGATATTTTCATTGATTGTATGTAAGCCCGTAATCGGTAATCAGTTCAGCCTTGTTTCTCAGGAATAATATTAAATATTCTTGTTGTATATCTATATCTACACATATAACAAAATTGTAAGTGATAGCTGTCTGTAAATGGAAGATATATTAGAAAAACTGTTGTTCTTTTTTAATTTTTCTGTTTGTCTATTCGTTCGCTGCCAGGAACAGCCTAACCGAATAAAATGAAGTGTTCACTATTCTAATTTGGCAAACTTCACAATATCCGGTCACTTAAACAGCGAATATCGTACAAGCTTTTGCAGAATAATCCAGATAGGCTCAGAGGCAGCATCCGGCCGATTTAGTTATGGAATTAGGCGGATTTAACGTGACTATTTGAAATCTATATATAGTTTCCTCCTGTTTTTGTAGTTAAATGTCAGAAATAAATAAAAGCTGATGTTCACGCTGTATCCCGCACACAGCGGGGTAGGCAGATGGAACCTAGTGTTAAGACACTCCGTGTTGAGTGGGGGATTGTGAGTTTGTGATGGTTGTGCCGCGCTTTGCCTCGACACCAGTGCGAAGAAATGGAAATATAAACGTAAATAAATATTTCACTTCCTCGAATGGGGATCGAACCCACAGCCGTCGCGTTACAGTCACAGCCTTGTGAACCTTGTGCGTACAAGGATGTGTGTACCTACTATGATTTATAAGATTATTATAACATAAGTCCATACAAATGAAATTATTCATTTTCATATTTTAATTGCTATGTACATTGTAAATATACCATGAAACTAAATGTATTTTAGACTACTTATTTTCTTCAATAGAAGAGAAGTTCGAGTGCAGCCAAGTGATTAGTCAATGTTGTGTGCGGCGTCGGTTCGACAGCGACAACTATTAACTCGAGTCTAGATCTAGATATAGGTACGCTATAGAACCTATAAATTAACTGAAGTTAAAGAGAGGAAAAAAGAAAATATCGGTAATTTAGTTTTTTGAATAAGGAAGAGACGCAATCGAAAAGTAATCGAACTCGCAATCGTTGCGTTTACAGTCAGACATGTTGCCGCTATACCACGACAGACTAACTGTATAAAGAATGTCATAACTATACAAAAATAATAACGACATGGATTTGAACGTAATATCTCTTATCTTTAAAATAGGTAACGACTATTAATAATAGAATAAAATAAATTCTTCAACTCTAACTATTAATTAATATAAGATTAACATCAAACCCAATGACGGTAACATCGATAATGACACGAGTCCCCGGCTCATCCATCACGTACTGGGGCATCTCATTATTAACAAAAATCCGCGTCGGCTATGAAATATTGACATTAACGTATTATAATTAAGATTTACGAGGGGTGGATTGTAATTAATATTATATATTTTAAATTTAAGGGCGGTAGACGTAGTGGAAAAACGTTTGACTATGAGAGTAATGGTTGTGGGTTCCATTCTCACTCGGGAGAATTATATTTTGTTAGATTGGCTAAAGGAACCTAGTGTGGAGACATAACTATTTCCTGTCTAATTTTTGAGGAATTTTATCTTTTAAGGAGTGGAATTCTTGCCTCTGCCATGTTACCAGGAAGTCAAAATAATTCATTTACCCAAATGTAAATTGAACCCATAACCATCGTGTTTAAAGGGTGATGAAGAACCGGTGCGCCACGGCACCCTTAAGTAAGAATAATCTCTGTCAAAACAAAGCTTCGTCTGCCAAAGCAAGAAAACAAAAATAATTTGCCCCAAGAGGAAATCGAACCACCAACAAGTGCGGTCATTAGTAGTGACATTAAATGAGCGGAAAGAGGAAACCAGTAACATAAGCTTTTATATTTTCCGTTCAAAACTAAACACGAAATAAATAAAATAATAAAAAACAAACATAAAATAAATATAAGACAAACATAATTTGTATCTGAATCTCTAAACATTTTTAGTTATACGAGTATATAATATAAAATATTTTCAGATTTACGAGCTAATGAAGTCGTTGCGAAGTAGTTTATTATTCGATAGCCAATAAAGTAATAGCAGCTCCCAAAGATTTATGTTATATTTTCGCATAACACAAGCTGGAGTATCTAGAAGAATATCATTTGATATTTTGAAGGCGTGGTGCAGTGGGTGACCAGCGTAAGGATAGTCTAGCTAGATAGGCTAAGGATGATGAAGGCTAGTGCGATTCTCATATAGAGAAATAAACTATTTTCATTTACCCACCCTCACAGGAGCAAGAAATATGTTGAATTCAGCTGGAAACTGAAGAACGAAGTTACTTGACACTACTTATCTACTCTGCTATGCAAAAGCGTGAACCTAGAACATGAATCGTGTGGAATTTCCAATATCATATTTTTACTATATTATATTTTGTATTAGCTATACGCTGTATTCCGCACATAGCAGATAGCAAAGGGAACCTGGATGAATCTAGTATAAAAATATTCTAATCCTGTTAAGACACTTATCCTTACTTTTCGCCAAATTCTGCCGGCATTGCGTGTTGAGTGACGGAAATCAACGCCGCGCTTTGCCTAAAAATATTAAATATTTAATATTCTCGAAAGCTAATTGAATCCAAAACATGTCGCAGTTACAGTCGCACGCTTGTGCTCGGATTGGCCTCATTGTCTGCAATAATCATATATTTCAATACCCAAAAATATTAAACCTTAACAAATCTAAGAAACTATATTATCCCACCAATTCTAACAATAAAACAATAGATTAACTAAACCAGGAACAATTTCTCTTTATGTCGTACTAAGAATAGTTTCAATTTCCCAAAAAACGGTAACAAAAGGCAATTGAGACTACGCGCGTCACGGGCGCGCCTGCAAACACCGACCGACATGATTTATGAGATACCCTCCAAATCGACGACAAATTGTGGATAAGTGCGGTTCGAGGGTAGTTATAGCTTTCTGATCGAAATATGTGTGTATACTTTGGCGATATCCTATTTTGTAATATGACTATTCTGCACTAGCGACATACCCGCGGTTTCGTTCAACATTATACAAAATATTTACATAAATTGTAGCCTATGTGTTATTCTGATATATAAGATATATTACTGTAAAGTTTTATGTAAATCCGTAAGGAAGGATTTGTGTGAAAGTCGAACAAACATCAGTCGATCCTAACAAACTTTCCCAGTTATAATATTAGTACAATGGGATGCAAAGCTTTGATTTCGTATTAAAGAGTTTTTTGTATTATATGTTTTGTTTATTTAATTAAAAAATATATATTAATACTTTTTAAAATTTTATAAAAATATCACAATTATTGTGCGGGAAAATATCAGTGGGTATATCTTCCATTTTTACACAGTTAGCATTCCATTCAAACTTTACTAACTAAACATTCAACTTTTCAACTTAATCCAATAACTCTTTAATTTTCCTTGATTTTAATATTCATAAAATTTATAGCTTTCATGATATATTAAGCAGAGGTTGAGATAAGTTGACCCTAATTCATCCCAAGGCAAAGATTCCCCGCGAAACGCAGAAAAACAACTGGAATTACCTTTGCCAACTTTCCAGAACTCTCGAAGACACCGCGTAAATCCTTCGTCCCTTATTACGGTATATTTAAAACGAGTTCATTTTTGGGAACATTTTGATCATATAATTATAAAAGTTTTCAAATGTTTCCCGTTAACAGTTCTACAAAATGCTGTATTTGGACAAAATTGTTTGATGTTAATAACGAGAAAGTTCTACGACACTGAGTAAATAATAATACTGAAACGACACAAAGGTTAATTGAAAAATGCCTTAAATGAAATGAAATTAAATAAAATGAAAAGAAAACCGAATCGGAACAGAAACTAGAACAAACAATATAACATTAATCAAATAGCCTAAGGGTTGATGAAATTACAAGGGCAAAAAGCGGATGAACGCTAAATAGGTGCTGTGGAGGAGGCACGAAGCAAAAAAAAAACTATGTCCGAAGGCAGTAATAACGTCAGAAGACTTTTTCAGGGTATTTTCACCGTTTGAGCAACGCTTCAGGCAAGAACTCCATGTAACTAATTAAAAGTTTTCAACAGATTTCAGTTGGCGAATTAATATAACGTGCTTTTAAGTGGATAGTTAAGCTGTTTGCACTAATTTGAATTATATTCCAACAAGTTTGGGCGTAATTAATATTTTGTCGTTCGTTTGTTATAATTTAATATTGTAACTAGATTCAAATTATTAATGATTTCACAGGAACGACGTAGAAGTTGTTGTAAAAGTTTTATTTTAGTTTCACGCATGTTACAGGGTGAATGCTTAAGATCAGTGTCCAACACTTTTAACACACTCATACTGCGTGTTGCGTTGGAGAACTCAAGCCACCCTTTGTTTTGTTACTAGAGCAATTAAATGAAGGTCGCGTTTACGGTTAGCCGATGTACCGCTACTCTATGACGGCCGCAGCCTTTAAAGTTGTTTTTAGTATTTAATTTAATTTGAAATTATATATTTACTTACTTACTTTACTTACTCAGGTTTATTTGAATCTCAAAGTAAATCTACATAGTGAAAAACTGGGTCAAACCAGGACGGGACAAATGGTTGTACCACAATGAAATATCGATGGTTTGGGAGAGTCGATTTGGGAGATTAGGGGAGCTGACAATAGGCTTGCAGATCCGATAAAGGGAAGGGTTGAACGGCTGGTGCATATGTTTTCTCAAATATATAGCTATTGGTTCAGCTTTGGGTTTGAATTTTATTCCGAATAGGGACAAAATGGAAGAGTGATATTTTTTTTTGGAAAATAAATGACGTCGCGTCTATTTTTTTGATTGAGAGTAGCATATTTTGAAAGTATGTGGAAAAAGAATAACGAAATAAACGAAATAAAAATAGGGAAAAGTTCTATCCAGAATTGTTTCTTACAAGTTCTCATCAAAATATGTAATAAGGAGGAACAAAAAAAAGTAAATAAAGTTACTTTTGTGTCTTCGATAACATTGTACTATATTTACATACAACTATAATTTGGAGATTGTTATAACAGATACGCTTATATTATTTTCTTCTTCTTAGCAGCACTTTTTTAAGCTTCACTCTATATACCGCATAGCAAAACTTACGTAACACAAGCACCTGCACCTAAAGAAGAGAAAGGAGTGCCTCTACACTACCCTTCAGCTCAAAGCTAAACAAAAGTAAATCTTACCGTAACAACTTAATATCCCAAAGCGCCAGCACTTCAGGGGGTCGTGACGCACACAGTGCCAGCCGCGGCCCGCACGCGTGCAGCCTGACAGGTCCAGCCTTGATGCCGGTGGTGGAAGGTGCTGAGATGATAACCGCTGCAAATTCCTTGCTGCAGCCTAGGTTGTGTTGTACCTGGGAATTTAAAAATACATGAGTTGGTAATTCACTTTTATAGAAACCATATAGCGCTTGGAAAACGTGTCTGGGAACCTAATGAACTCCGTTCCAATTAAGACACTTTCGTTACCAACTTTCCGCTGAATCTTGGAGGCGCACCGCGCTTTAGATGCCTCGTTACCAGAGCGAGGAAATGAAAATATTAAACATTTCATTCCAAGTTGGCTGACGACTTGATGACTTTTTTTTACAATTAAAGAACATTTAATCCACACTCTTAATCGTACTAAGACTCGGAGACCCATTCTCAACATAAGTGTAGATTAGTTTTCCAGCTACCATTTATTTGAAATGATAAAACTAATTGGGATTAATTCGCTCTCATAAAGGCGGATTACTCTTAAGTCGTATCGCTCAGGATATCGATTGGAGTCGACGATAATTATCCCACATTGTGAACTAAAATGTGCCCATACATTAACCTTGAGGAAAGCGTAAATCTATTTCATCTGAGGTTGTTATGGCGCAGTGGGACAGCGTCTGACTGTAAGGGCGATGGTTATAGGTTCGATTCCAATCTCGAGGAGTTATTATGTTCGGCACACTCTGGTCGGCAAAGCGTTTAAATATGGCCACAGAACGCTGCGCTTTCCCTTCTTACCAGAGCGAGGAAATGAGAATAGTTCAGTCCCTCTTCTGTAGTGTGTTTACAGTCACACACTGTACGGTATTGTACCAAACTAAAAAAAAATCTAATTTCAAAAAAAATAATTTTACCTTAACCCTCCACTGTATTAAGATCTCTCTTGTATCAAACGCGAGTACAGGCACTACGTCTTCGCACAGAATGGCCAAAGTGTTTGATTCCTTGTCGAGAGTGAAGCCGGACTCGAACCCGAGATACTGTTGTAGCGACAGCGATGCTTTAGTTTGACCGTTCTTCTGACGTTCCTTTAAATCCTTGTATAGCTGCAGGTGAACGCAATCTGTGGACAATAGACATGAAATATTAAATTTTGATATTATTGTTATAGTAATTGTATGACGCCAGTCGCCAGTCGTGATTCAGAAGCATAGTATAACTGTTAATGCGACAGGTCGTGGGTTCGATTCTCACTCGAGGAAATTGAATATTGAATATTTTTTTTTCTTAGCCATTTAACACACAATGCTTTCAGAATTTGGCGGAAAATGGGGAACGGAGTATCTTAACATTACGTTCTCTCTGCGTACCTATGCAGAGGCTGCGGTGCGTACCATGTGTGCGGGATAAAGTGGAAAGCTGGTTAATTGAATATGGTAATATCTTCAGTTCTCGATTAACCACTACTGGTTATTTAAATTTTTATATTTTTTCCTTTTTCAAAATGGTTTAAATATATTTAAGTATGTTGTACGCATATTAATAAAATTTATTTTAACACTAATAACCGTGAATAAATGCAGTGCAATGCATCTAAAAATTTAGTATAATCAAGTTTTTTTGAATAGTTTAAAAAGGCTTCGACTAAAATACCGCTATATTAAATATATGCTAACCATATATTTGAAGTATTTATTTAGTTTAAAGAAAACCTAGAACCTAGATTTAAAGCTTTAGAGAAATTCGATGCTAGGACTAATGAGAGTTGCTTAATGATCGTGAACAGACATACGTACAACTAGTACCTACTAGTATTTCATTTTACAGTTTAGTAAAAAGTATTTTTCAGCTAGATTCACAGTTTTCCCGTATATTGCAGAGAAAAACCTTTGTTCCTCAATTTTCATCAAGTTTTTCAAGATATTCGCGCGAAGTGTGGCGGAACTTAACGCCGCATTTTGTTTAACTGAAGGGGGTGATGAAATTAAAATATAATCGCAGTAGTGAGAACGAAACCCATAATCGTTTTATTTACAGTCAGTTTCAAAAAAAGAAAGATAGGCATATTAAAAACCTAACTACTTTGTTCTGGGAGAACTATAACTGTTAGTTTTACATACAATGCACGTTGAATGGCGTAACTCTACGCCGAGATGTATCTTATTGTTTATTTCAAGGTCTACATTAATAGCAAATGGGTTATTATTTATTTAATACTGTAACACAACTCTACAATTTATTAATTATTATTATACTATAATTTTATTATATATATTATCTATATATATAAAAGGACTTGTCCTCACTGACTGAGGTAAGACGCACGCACAGCCGTAGCCGCTGTGCGTAGAGACATGATTTATGGCCAGATGTTTACTGTCGTAATCTGGACATCCACTAAGGGATTTTGAAAAATTTTAACCCTAAAGGGATGAAATAGGGGTTGAAAGTTTGTATGGAAAAAAAATTTAATCGTCACAGATTTTTATAAAATTTTAAATTTATACTCTTAAAAATATTTAATTGAACATATGTTTCGTGGTTTATTTTAATTAATCCTCTAGGGGTGCAAATAAGGGGATGAAAGTTAATATGGAAAAATCTTAAAATCGCCACCGATTTTTATAAACCCCTAAGGGTATAAATATGGCGGCCAAGGCAGGCGAAGCTGCGCGCGTCCGCTAGTACTATAATAAGCGTAGTTTGTAAACAAAGCTGACTGTTCTAACTTTTACTTGTTCAGGTATTTCGCTTCACTTCAATTTAGTTTCGTTTTACCTACATTAATAATTCAGAAGGTAGCATGTTTCGCGTTATACGCTTCAAACGAAGACTTTAAAATTTAAATAATAGTAATTGAATTGTTTATTCTATTATTATTAATAGGGAACTGATAAGAGACTGTACCGAATGACTGTAAGCTGGACGGTACGGACGGTGTATAAAACTCTTCAGTAACTGAGTGACTGAAGATGGACAGTGCCTGGCCGAAACTAGCGGCGTTAGAACGCAAAAATTTGCTGTTCTTGGGAAGTATAGCAAGATGACTCTTCCCGGTGTTCTTATGAGAACGGGATAAAACGAGATTTTATATTTTATATTCCACGGGACGAAGTTGCAGGCAACAACTAGTATTATTTATTTCTTTATGATATCATGTGTAAAGTTAGTTCAGTAAAAACTTATATCAACTGTAATAAAATTTCGTTATGGTCTGATGAATGTTAGCTCAGTTAACTAGATTACTTAAAATTTCAATCCATGAAATAATCTAAGATTTCTAAAATATATTTATTTTAAAATTATATTAATTTCATTTCTGCATTAAACTTATTTTAAAAATTATATAAACTTATATATTTATTCAGCATCTGATTGTGAAGGGGAAGGTAGTGAGTTCGATAACAACACGGTGGATGAACTATTAAATATTCCCATTTTGGTATACAAAAGAAACCGAAACTCTAGATTCCCTTTTTATATTCTACTATGCGGGACATAAAACTAAGTACTTCAAAATATTCCTTTCCCTGATAAACAGGAAAGTTAATTTTAAAAAATCTTATAAGTAATTAACAATAATTACATAATATTACAAGGAAATTATACAAAATTCTAATTTATATTACATCTGATGTCCCGACAGAGTCACGTCGCGCCAATTAGAAAACCGTTCGGAATTAATTTGAAAATGGTCTCGATTTTGATGTAGTGGATGTCATGTGTCCCTTGATTGGAGAATACAGCGAATTTGAACCTAAAATCCATGAAATTAAAGTTTAAATCGAATTAAAACGTCAGAAGTTAAGAGAAAGATAATAGATAGAGAACATAATGGTCGTTATTGGTGTTGTTATTCTGAAATGGACTTTAGATTTTGGAATTAAAGTTGAAAATTGAATAGTAAAGAATAAAAAGAATGAAGTAATTAGTAAAAGTGTCCTACAAGGAGCGATATTTTTCACAAGAGTCATATTTTCTCGAAATAGTTAACGTAACTGTCTTAATTTCTTTTTTGTTTTAACTTTCGTTTGATGGCTGGTACTTGTTTTATCCTTATTTACTTTTGCTTAATACTTATTTTTCTTTTTCTATTACGACATAAAAAGAAAGGATATGAGTGAAATATAAGAACACCTCCGTATATTTTTAATTTAAGCTCCCAATCATATTCACTCAGATCCATTTTTATGGTCTTTCATAGGGTTTTTTATGATGTCACGTTTATTTGTATATAAACCTCAAAATATAATAATTGCTTACTACTTAGCGTTCATTAGTATAATGTGCGTAGAAACTTCGTGACCGAGCACTCGGACCGGCCAAGGATCACCATTGATATCTTATGGGGATATATACATGATGTTGTTAATATGAAATTATATAAATATACAATTAAATAGAATATATTGTTAAAAATATGTCGCCAGTCGTGGCGCAGGTGCACAGGCATGTGACTGTAACGGCGACAGGTGGTGGGTTCGGTTTCCACGCCGGGAAATAAAATAGGTATTATTTTCATTGCTTTCCTCTGGTGTCGAGGCAAAGGCCACCTGTTCGTTGAGTTTCGTCACTCTACATGCAATGCCTTCAGAAACGGCTGAAAGTGCGGAATGGAAAGTCTTAGAACTAGGCTACCTCTGCCTATCCTGCTACATCCCGGATACGGGATGCCTGAAGCTTAAAAAACTTATATAATTTGTAACATTATACGATACATATACCTCCTTAGGTATTTTGAATCCCATCACCAAGTACCAGTGCTATACGATTTGGATGATTATAATACAGTCGCAGTCCTCTAAAGAAAACCATTTTCTATAATAGAACAGCTGTATAAAGCCCCGTTTACATCGGGGTCACGATACAGCGTGCTCGTATCGACGGCCCCCGCTATCTGATTGTCCGAACATTACGGAATGACATATGAAATATTTATAAAGCTTTATTTATTTAATATTTTTCTGTCGGTCATCTTTTGTGTTTGTTCGTGAATATTTTTTTTATTTGATGCGTTTTAGCGAAATGAGCTGCGTTTTGTTGTAATTTGGTATGTGGATCTGTTTATTTGAATTTTCTGAGCTAAGCATTATGGTATAGTAAGAGCCTCGCGTTTGGCTCCTTATCTAGCAGGGTTCTCTTAGTAAAAGGAAACTGGAAACCTATTCCATTCCATTAAGGCTCATACGTTTCCCACTTTCCGCGCAATGAAAATTAACGCAAACAAATTATATAATAAAAATCACTTGGTCGTGCCCAAATAAGTTTATAAAATTATAAGCAAAATTTAAATTACAAACTATGTAAAATAATACTTTGAACTATCGTAAAATTATTTAATGATAAACTAATCTTCATAAACCCTACCATACTGAGCAATTTCCAATATAAGTACCACTATGAAATTTGAACCCACTATCATAAACATAACAGTGCATCAAGAAATTATAGTTTTTATGTTTTCTAAAGAAACCGTCGTCGAAGTGCTGCGGCACACGATCTGACTATAACCCTGATGGGTGTGGATTCAATATCCACTCAGAGGAATTAATAATTTACATTTCTTCGCTCTGGTAGCAGTATAAAGTGTGGTGTTGAATTCTGCCATTCTACGCGAAATATCTCGAAAATTTGATAGTGGGAAATGGAATGACTTCTCTGCCACTAGCCTAACATGCGGGACACAGCGTGACGCTGAAAAAATATTCTTTAAATATTATAAAAAGATATTTTATTTATCACTCGATTACGATGTTACAAGGAAACCGCTGTACCTATTAAGAATATCACATTGACAAATGTGAGCTCTTAAAAAGATTATTGTTACTTTATTTGAAGGCTAGTCGGCGCAGGAGTCTAAGCGTGCGTATGTAAACGCGACAGGTTGTGGGTTCGATTTCCACTAGAGTAAATGAAATATTGAATATTATAATTTTATCGCAAATAAACACACAATGCCCATGGATTTCGGCGGAAACAGGGATGCAGAAGTGTCTCAATGGGAACGGAATGTTTTAACATTAGGTTAGCCTGTAGGTATATAGCCTATTCTGCTATATACCTACAGGGCGAAGCTAAAAATATTTTGAAATAATATATCATATATAATGTATATTAGCACTTTTGTTCTCGCTAGGTACTTATTGACACTAAAACTATACTGTAGAAGATTATACATACATTGCGTAGGTTTTAAGTGAACCTCAGCTTGTTTAATTTGGACGTGTGAATTACTTTGTCAAATGTTATACGAACTTGTAGATTAACATGTTTAGACTAGGAGAAATACCCAACTGTCTACATTTAAAAAACATATTTTTCTATTTATCTCAACTATATAAAATATTGGATGTTTGATTCCCACTCGGGGGTACGAAATATTTAGTATTTTAAATTTCCAAGACATATAGAGCGCGGAACTAAACGCCGCTAAAATATTACATATTATTCGTAACGTCTATTTAATATATTCCTCTAATAAGTCTATTTCCAATATAAAACCAATATATTTATACTGCCATTTCAGGTATAACCTAAAATAAATCAAAAGGGGTCTCACACGTGAATGTCACATGCCCCCCGTAGAATGATATGAACCTTTCATAAAATACAATTTAATATCTGCTTCGAACGCAGAAATGCCAACATCGCAAACTTTGTACCTACCTATCGCCTTTTTGGGGAAATATACGGATTTTATTTCGATATGATTCGGATTTCGGTATACGCGACGGTCGTGGGTTCGATTTTTACTCGATGGAATGATAGTAGCTCATTTTCAATTCATCGTTGTATTGTATTATAGGAAGCGTGGCGTTAAATTACGAAATTCAGCACGCAATTTCTCGAATATTCGTCAGAAAGTGAGGAACGGAGTGTCTAAACACTATCGTATTTTTCTTCTATGTAAGAAAAATGGTGACGCTGCCTTTTAAAAATTTCGTACGTAAGAAGAAGCAATTTTTTAAGGAATAATGTATGGAATTTGGAATAATTTATTTTTATTCAAAAAGATTTTATGTAACAAAAGTTCTTTAGGGATGATCATAGAAACAGGAAGATATGAAATAATTGAAATTTCCTAAAAACACAAAGTAAAGAATCAAAAAGAAAAAGGAAAGGGTTACATATTTTTAAAACTAAATAAAAAACAAAAACAAATTTAAAAAGGACGTCGCATTTAGGAACTAAATTCGCAACCCTATAAAGCTTCATAAAAGGAAACTCTCATAGTACAAATTGTATATCCTCCAAGTACGCAACGTATATGAATAAGTAATAACTTCAAAAGAAATGGTGACTAAGCTACCGTGATGAACACGCTGGGAATTTGTGTATTCTACAGATAACAGGGAAGGGATGGAGAACCTAATATTAAGAAACTTCCGTTCCCCACTTTCCGTTAATTTTTAAAGGCATTGCTTAGTGACGGAACTAAACGCCGCGCTTTGTCTCTTTACCAGAGGCATGAAATAAAAATACTAAATATTCAACTGCCTCTAGACATACGTATTCTGATGAGAAAACGTTTCCAAATTTACACAAATATTTCATATGGAATTTGTAAGTTCAATGGTCTATTGCGGTAGACATTAAACGTATAAAATGACGAATACAAAATACTGGTCAAGCGTAATTCATTTTTATATTTAAAATATCTTGAATTTGATAATGTTAGGAATTTTTTGACATTTGAAAATTCCGTGATAATAATTTGTAATGTAAAAAAGCGACAGCAAAAATAATCTTTCAATAATAAAATTTTAGTATAGTAAAGTTTTGTAGGACCTAATTCTGTATTACAGATTCTACAACAAAATTTGTATTGTAATAAAAACATATAGCTATAATGACTGCACAACTCATACGTTTACGAAGAGTAAGAGGTGCAGCTTCAAATCCTGATAAGTAAAATTTGTCGAAAAAAATAAATAAATACTTATTACCATAATATCTCGTTGAAAACAGTAATAAAAGTTAAAAATCGACAACTGTACAGCTCTAATAGGAACATTTGTAGAGAATTACAAATTGAAGTCTTCGAAAGCTTCAAAGGCTTCCCGCACAGGCGTCACGTACCACATACTACAGTGTACGTGATATTTTTGCGAATAACCCAAAAATCTTTTTATAATATAGTAAATCCTTTAATATAACGTTTATATGTCGCTTGTCTTATGTGGTCATTATATAATTATGTTACTTTTAATGTTAGTAAGAGTAGAGCTAAGACTCTATTTTTTATTTCCTATTAGTTTTGAACGAATTGCAATTTATTTATGAAGAGATGAAGATATTATGCTGATAGCCTTTATGTCAGCATAAAGCTGGGATAAAGATCCCACATGTATGTAGAAGGAGAGCAAGCTATGGTTAAGACAGTCAGCGTTCCACGCACCGTTGAATTTTGAAGCGGCGTGTTGAGTGGTGGAAATCAACGTCACGCTTCGCCTTATTATCGAGGAAATAAAAAAATTCATTCCTCCTAGGAACGAACCCAGAACCGTCGCGCTAACAGCCTAGACCTTGTTCCTTAACGTCATAAAGGTTATTACTATATTATCTTACGATTTTACTATATATATTATATATGAATATTCCTATTTCGGTCGGATCGTCCTGATGAGGCACCGACAAGAATGTCAGCTATATAATTTGATGAATGCCCCAATTTGGAATTTGTACCAGTAATTTAACACTATCGTAGCTAATTCTATAGTTGTGGGTTCAATCTCCAATGTACAAAACGTTTGTGTGTTAGTTAACCATAATTTCAATGCCTTATGGCAGCTGCCTTGCTCGTTTTGTATTAAATGAATACTTAAAAATAAAAATTCCTTACGAAAAAGAGAAAGTAGTGACAACAGTCTCTTATCTTAAACAAGAAATTTTAAAACATGTGACTGATATCTGATGTTACAATAGCTAATTTTAAATCAGTGCAAATTAATGAATTCGAAGTGATTTAATATGAATCAAGTGTTAATTAAACTGAAGTCGTAGTGCGCAGCGGCACAGTGTCTGGCTATAACGGCGACAGCTGTAGGTTCAATTCTCACTTGGGACTCACGTTGGAACAAAGCGCGGCGTTCGATTACGCCACTCAATAAACTTTTCAAAATTTAATCGAATAATTAGTAATAGAGCGTTTCAACACTAGTTTCGCTCTGGCTAAAAGCGGGAAGCTGAACCTGCAAGCTTTAATTAAGAACTCTTCGTAAAGCTTTAAAGGTACTCTACATATAAGCAAATCTCCCTTCCGATCTCGACTCAATTGTAATAACAAGTTTTGTATGAAACAAAACGAGAATAAAAGATCAAGAAAGTAAAAAGGTCCGTTATTTTAACAAGAACTAAGTGTTTGTGAATAAACTATGGCACTCTAAGAGGTGAACAATAGATGTAAGAAAAGAAAAACAAGGTACATTTTGAACTTTATTACTTAAGGAATAAGGGTGTAAATGTTTTAAATTGTTATCTTTATTGAGATTTCCTAAGGGACTCTTTCCTTTTGTTTTTGTAGAGACTAAAATCCGTAAGTTATGTACATTTATTTTGTGATAGATGGAAAATATTCCCTTTTTTTCCGCCGCTTTGGGTAGTCTTGACAGACTTGGTCCACCTCTAAAGTAAGGAATAAGGCAGTCAACGAACACTAGCACTGGAATCTAGAAGCTGCTGATTACTCTCTCTCTCTCTGACTACCCCGCTAGGGATAAAGCGTAAAGTTAAGTTAAGCTTATAACTAAAATTTAGTGACGTTACTCTTTTCTTCACTCTCTGTATACATGGGTATGTAAAAATATTTCTAAAGACTAATGTAACACACATGTTTAATAATCCAAGCAACTTTTACAAAATGAGTTTTGAACTCCGACCCATTAAGAAAGTACAACTTGAAAGCGGTGTTTAATATTTATGTTAATAATAATCGACCCTAGCTAACAGTAATGACACACGAGGAGGTACTGCATTTTCTCATGACAGAGCAAAGGTCACACGTGGCCTATAGCGATCATGTCGAAAGAAAACGAAAGTGGCCAAAGGTGAATAAGGAATGGCCGTTTAATTTTGCCATTGCAATATTAATAAACGTGTTTTTATTATTCGCACAAAGCAAGATAGACAGAGGGAACCTGGGAACCTAGTGTTAAGACACTTCCGTGTCCTATATATATAAAACTCTTCCGTTACCGACTGACAGATGTACCTACTAAGAAAGGATTTTTTTAAATTCCTAAGGGAGCGGGAATAAAATGTACTTTACTAGTTGGATATATAAATTAAGCAATACAAATTATATTTAGGGGTTTATACTGAAATAGTTAAAAAAATATATTCCCCAGTTAATACTAAGAACATAATACTCTCTATCTTACACCGCACCTGAGCTTAATTTAGTTAGAGTTGAACTTTCCGCTTATTTATGGTTAGATTTTAAAAAAAACGAGTTAATAATAGTGAATAGAGAAAATTAATCGTAATATAATAAATCTAGACTTCTTGTAAACATTTATTAAGATTTAATATTATTTTTTTGTTTCTTAATATTAAAATTATTGACCATTTTTGTATGTAAAAGAAATATTTCCATAGTTTTTATACAACTCCAGAGCGAAGAAATAGAAATGTACATTTAAATAAATACTTCATTTCCTCTAGTGGGAATCGAACATACACCCAGTCGCAGGCCACGACTGGCCTCATATATAAACATATATTTATTAAGTTAATCTAATGGATCGATCGATCTTACTCAACCTGCATGCTATCATATGTATGTATAACATAGTATTTACGTAACAGACTCACGCGCAGCTAACGAGGTGGAACGCCGTGACATTATTCAACTAAAGTATAGAAATATGAATATTCTATTGATAATTATTAATATTATGAAGTGGGATTATAATACAATTGAATTCACGTTTCTAGATACAAGATAGATAGGTAACTAGGGAAGAGGAAAAGTAGAGACTAGTTAGTCGTGATGCAGCGGCTGACTGTTCGTCACGTTGTGGTCTCGAGTCCCGAAAGAGGGGACGAGTAATAAGACAAACACAAATAGAGTGACTCCGCTCTCCACTTTCCGTTGAATTTCGAAGGCGTTGCATGTTGAATTCCTGGAAATCAACGCCACTTAAAAAATATAAACCAAATAAAAACACTTATACCAAATATCTATTACTAAAAACACCTGAACCGTAGCTTAATGTTTCGATTCAGCAAAGAAAATACGAGACATTTCAACACAAAGCTTTCTAAAACTGTAGTATATATCGTAGGGTTAACTCGTAAATTGGGCAGTAACGAGGAAAAAATATCAAATCGACCGGGGATAGGGTTGCCTGAATATATTGTTTTTTACGATAAATAAAAGTATTTCAGTTCAGGATTTGTTTTTTTTTAGCTTCATGGCGACATCATGAATTTTATGGACTCCTCAATTTAGGAATCTAGATTGATCCTTATGTATCTAGATTCCTAGATAGAGGGGGTGCATAAAATAAAAAGTTACCACTGGCTCAAAAAGCAACGTTCCCTTTATTTAAAACTTGTGCTGGTGTTAATGAATAACAATTGTACTCTGTAAACAGAACAAGCATACAACTTAATTATTTATTAGTAGCTGTTGCTTTAGAAATTCTCTTTTAGTGCTCTCTTACAATCCCTAACTTTTTAACTCCAATAGTTTGGTCTGTACGTTACCTGCCACTCAGTCATTAATCAGAAGAATTGAATATATGTCAATATAAATTACACCGAATGGAAACTGAACTCACAATCTACACGAATAGCCTGAGAGAGAGAGAAAGACTTTCCCATTTTATGAAAAGAAAATACGGATAAAAATCTTAATATCACCAAATTATCTCATATATTGGCAATGGCAACCTTAGTAACTGAACGCGTTGACAAAGTTACTGCGAAATAAGAAAATCTATTACAGTCGTTAGAGAAGTTGAAACAAGTTGGGTGCTGTTCTGGTAATAATATTATTATATTTTGTTTGCAAATTATATTTTTAGAGATCTAACACTACAGATTTTTAAATATTAGTTATAAATATTTTTGAACATAATAACTTGAAAGTTATTATTTTAAATACTTAGCTGTTATTATGGTTATATCATAAGCCGTTAAATAATGTTTATTACTCTTACATAGAATAAAACAAGTTTGCTCCTAAAGATTCCAAATTGGAATCTCCAACTGATGTATTCTTAGATATTTCAAACTACGCAATGAATTACACATTATACCTAAGGTAAGGTATTGGTGCAGTTCAAGCGGGCGTGGAAGTTTTAATCATCAGCAAATATCACCAACTAGCGTATCTAAAAATGAGCAAAAAAAACCAGAAAAGCGCGCCCTATTTTAAAAAAATATCTTCAGACCCGTGTAACCGCTAACAGGGTTAAATATATAAAAGAGATGCATAAATTTTCTAAACCTAATAAATATGAAAAAGCTTATGATAACACTATCGCAGCTAGAGTTTATGTGAAACGAGTGTAATCTGCAAACTGAGAATGATTTAAACAGACGGACGAAATTATATTACGTAAGTTTTCCGATATTTTTTGTTCTGAGGTACCCTAAAAATAAAAACAGTGATTTTTATCAACATTCCGCAAACTGCAAACACAATAAACACTAAAAATTAAAGAAACAACTAGAAAAAATATTCTTTAAATGACGACAAAACATATGTTCTAGAATTTATAACTAACAACACTCGATTAAGTCACCTTTCGAATCGAACAACTCAATCAAAATCAGTTTATCCGTTTGAGAGCTACGATGTCAGCGACAGACTTTCAGATAGACAACGAAATACAACTAAAATAACACCCTCTATTTTCATAGGAGGGTAACACAATGAAATATTTCATATTTTTACACCTGCTAAGTATGAAAAAACGGAATGATAACTCTAACGCGGCTAAAGTCTACGTGGAACGACTCTAATGTGCAAAGTTGGTATGATTTAGAGCGCGTATAAAACAAACAATTGTTTTTATGAGTCCTTTTATCAGCGTTTTTTTCTACTTTTATGTTATTTATGAATATTGCGGTGGAATAAATGCTTTGTGGGTTTTAGGTTCAAGTCCTTTTTGGATTTTGTTGACTTTTTGTAAAAAATTTTTCAGCTTCACCCTGACAGCAAGGGTAGGCAGAGAGAACTAAGAAACTCGGTGTATATTTACTCCGTTCCAATTAAGACACTAGCGTTTCCCACCTCTTAGCAAATTATGGAGGATTTGCATGTTGAATGACGGAACTCAGCGCTTTATCCTGTTTTACCTAGTCACAGACCTAAGAAATGAAAATATTAAATATTTCATTTCAGTGGAAATCGAACCCACGACCTGTTTCCTATACAGTCGTAGTAGGGGGGCCTACAGCTCTCTATAATAATAATAAAATATTATAAGAAATGATTCTACCATGACACATTTCTAACGTCACTATCATTGTTTATCGCGTCAAAAATTGACATAATGACACGATCGTTAGACCGAGCTCGTTATATTCACATTCACATTGAACACATATGGAAAAATAACTGTCTGTTTGTTTGTGACACAGAGCTGTCATACGACTGGGATATATGGTGTCATTAAAAATGATGTTTTCTTTTGTGATAAACAAATCATTATGTTGATTATCGTAATGATTTGTTTGACAGGGTAAGGGTAGTGAGTTCGATAAACACTTGCTGGAATGATTATATTTAATTCTATTTACTTATTACCGGGCGTTGTGTGCCACTCAAGAGGCAATGCCTAGATGAATTCTGTGGCAAGTGAGGGACGGAGTGTTCAAACACTAGGTGCCTAGGTTCTCTGCTTACGCTGCTATGTGCGCAATACAGCGTAAAAGTAAAAGAAAAAAATATTCCCCTCGATTTGGAAAGACCACTGAGTGTCGTTGAATTGAGGCACTCGATAAATTGTCACGAATATTTTTCTAGAAATTTAAGCAAAATGAAAATAGAAATTATTTATAGTTTCTCCATTTAATGGAGTCAAAAATATTTGGAGTTACATTAATTTAATAAGAAAAGGAAAAAAAGCAGGACAAAACTGATAAACATGTACTTATATTAATTGTTATATGTAGCATATAAAAACTCAACAACTCTAAGAACTTAAAAAAAACATCTTAAGAATAGTTCAAGAGAAAGAAAGTATTAGTATTAAAACCAAAACCTGAATGGTAAAGTTAAAAGTGTTTGACCCGCTGACCTTGGCCGCCATACTGCAATTGCAGTGCGAGAAATTATGTTATACGCTCAGAAAGTTTCGCTTTTTGATACTAGTTTAAATTACTTTTGAAATGGTGCTTTTGAAGTTTTACGCAAAGGTACTGTATGTATGTCGAATATAATGAATATATAAGGAACTATAGGCGCTCGTTTGAGTCAAATATAAAACGTGAAATTCCATTTTTTTCCGTTCCCATAGAAATTTCGCAAAATCTTCTTTTAATAGTCTCCAACAACGACGTAGAACCACAAAAATTACGTTCATCACAATTTCAGCTTTCTATGCCGCGTTGTTTCGGCTTTCGGCTTCATTAGTGGAATTCCCCCGGATGAATATCGAGCCAAAAACCGTCGCGTTTACAGTTGCCACGACGGCCCCGAATATATATATGTTTTTTTCCTTTCTAACCAACATAGTACCCATCCCGTATATAATGAAAACCTAAAATTCCATAATACGACATACATTATTAATGCCTTATCAGATAAGAACGGTATAATATGGTTTAATCCAATAACGGCCGATGACGTCGCCATTATATGACCATTAAGGGTTTCCCCACTTTTCTTTGTGCGTCTTCATTTATAAGGAGATTGGGGTTTTGGATTCCGAAATATTAGGATAGGCTTAATGGAGAGAGGCGGAACTTAACTCCGTAAATACGGAGCGAATAATTGGAAATAACAACGACTACGGTTTCATATGTTTTTAAACTATTTTTAGCTGCACATTATTTATTTATTTATATATACTTTATTGCACAAAATTACAAAAAAAACAATGTACAAAAGGCGGGCTTAACGCTAAAAGCATTCTCTCCCAGCCCACCTTGTCATGTGGGATAATAAGTAAGCAGGTGTGCAGAAGTAAAATATACATACATATACATACAATAAATATATAAATATACATATAATAAATAGTTATACATATAATATATAATTATAATAAAATATTACGGATATTCAAAATAAAAGAAATATATAAAATACATAAAAATATAAACCACATTGCATCCCGCAAATTGTAGGGTAGGCAGAAAGGACGCGAGAACCTAGTGTTAAGACACTCCATTAAGAAATAAAATAAATTTATAACAAAATAATATAAAAAATCCTATAAATATTGTCTTGTTCTACATTAAGTGGAATCTCTATGATGGCGGCGTTAGCATGCAACTAAGTTCATCGACGTTTGTACGAATACGTGGCTCGGTAAATGCTTACTTTCTGCCACATTATTAGATCTCTTGGTTCAATATTCTAGTTGGGATAACCAAAGAAGTAGTTGCAGGTTCACATTTTCTCGCAAAATTGCTAAATATTTTATATTCAAATACTTTTCTTTATTTAATCGATTAAAAATATATATTTTATTACCTAACAGAATTAGATGGAATTATCGCATTAATAGTTGGCAGATAAAACATAGAGAACATTTGAGATTGATTTCTCAAGACGTTGACAATATCGAATTCAGGTCGAAAGTAACGAACGAGTGTCTTAACACTAGGTTCTAAGTAAAACACCACAACAAATATAAATTAAAACGTAGTGATTCATCACTCCCTTTTATTTTTAGTGACAAAGTAATAACAATACCTATCAAAGTTCGTCATATAATAATAAACATTAACTAAATTGGCTATCACATATCAGGTTACTATATAATCACAATGGAATATTTATGTGACCCTCTATGGTGGGGTCGTTGGCCGGGATACAGGTGTTTTGCATGACTCATACATTATTATAGTTTATTGTATGCAAGCTGCAGTTTTGTTATAGTTAGAAAGATTGTAGAGAAAATTGTAAGTTCATTTTATTGTAGAATAAGTATAATAGATTATTTTTTTTATACTTTCACTCCGTATTTCGCACATAGCAGTGTAGGAAGAGGGAAACCTAGTGTTAAGATACTCCGCTCCTATTAAGATACTTCCGTCCCCCACTTTCCGCTGAATTCTAGAGTAGCCGAAGTAGCCGAATTCTTGCTACCAGAGCGAGGAAATGAATGCATTTAATATACTCATACCCCGAGTGCGCAATGAAGCTAAAACATAGCTGTCAATGCCGCGCTTCAACAATGTGTCAAATAATGAATGGGAAACGGAAAACCTTAACATACAGTTCCCTCTATCTACCCAAGCTATATGCGGGATACAGCGTGTTAAAAAAATGTCTATCCGTATATCTCACAAGGAAAAGGGATAGAATGTGTAAATACTCTACAAAATCCAATCAGAACGCAAAATGCGTTTGAACTGCAAGCTTGTGCGCCCGCGAAAGAATTTTTAATATCGGTACCCATATTGACATTACCTTGTTGGCACGAAAACGACTAACATTTTTTTCTTTAGAGTTTATTAAAATTTTGTTTATATTTTGCTACGGATGTGGGACTTTCTAACATTGGACTAGGGGTAGCTAATAAATGATAATGTATTTAAACATTTACTTGTTTCGTTATGATAAAACTTTTTAGTTTTTAATTTTATAAAATACTAGCGGACGCGCGCAGCTTCGCTTGCTTATTTAGGGGTGAATTCTAATAAACCATGAAACACGTGTTCAATGAAATATTTTTAAGTTTAAATTTCAAATTTTATAAAAATCCGTGGTGATTTAAAGATTTTCCATACAAACTATCAACTCCTTATTTACACCCCTAGAGTGTGAATTAAAATAAACCACGAAACATATGTTCAATGATATATTTTTAAGGGTCTAAGTTTCAAATTTTATAAAAATCGGTGGCGATTTAATTTTTTTTCCATATAAACTTTCAATTCCTATTTCGCCCCTTTAGGGTTTAAATTTTTAAAAATCCCTTCTCAGTGGATGTCCGAAGATTACGAAAATAAACATCTGTCCAAATTTCACGTTTCTACCATTCGCGGTTACGGCTGTGCGTCTTACCTCAGTCAGCGAGGACAAGTCCTTTTATATATATAGATAGATTAAAAAAAAAAAAAAGGTAAAAATGTATTTATATTTAAATAATAGGGAGTTTAAATTTTTATAACATTAATATGTTAGTCAGAATTGAAACCACTGAAGAACGCAGGCGAAGTTAGAAATAAAAACTAGTAATATCTATCTGAAAATTGTTAGTGACATTATTAATAAAATAATGGGGACATGAAAAAATAATTCAGCTTAGTATTTTAGCAGGCGAAGCCTTGAGCGGGACACTAGTCATATTATAAAACTTAATCATATGTTTACATACGAGTAATGCCTCGACCTCTGTCACGTCGGTGCAATTTAAATTCAACCCACAGGGTGCATGTTAAAATACATAAAATATAAGCTTTGCATTTATTCATTGAATACATTTATATAAATTACTTGTAATTTAGGAAACCGTGTTAAAGGTAATGTGTCTGCTTGTTAAAAGTATTGTTTTGGGAAGAGAAAATATATTCAACGTTTAAATGAAGGGCGGTTATCGTTTCTTGAGTACTTGAGGACAGCTTCGGTGGCACAGTCTATCGGATTTGATGCCACTCGACTATTCTCTTTTCTTAATAGCTAAGAAACAGGTAACATGACAAATAGCAGCATTGAGTTCTACCAGAAAGAGAGAAAGAAGGAGAGTAACCATGTATAGGTCTAGCCTGCTAGGTAGGAAACGTTTTTGTTACTGTATAATAATTGAACCCACAACTCTTACGTTCACATTCAGAGACAAGAAAGTAACTACAGACAAGAAGACTTCATCTAAAAATGAATCATATTAAAAACCGAAATACTTAATTAAAATTAATATAAGCAGCAATAAATAGTCCAAGATTCCATATTGCCTTCATCCAGCCATCCATAATGGACCGTAAATCACAATTCCGTGGCTGTGTCGTGTTGCTCATAAAAATGATCTATCACGCCGTCATTAGACGTACCATTCATTAATTGTAGCTACTGGTCCTAATTTGTTTTGTTAGTATGGAGAAAAAAATATAGTATCTATGTATCTATGTATTGTTTCTACTTATATATATATATATATATATATATATATATATATATATATATATTTATGCTTCACGCTCCGTGCTACCCTTCTGTGCCGCACGCAGAAGGGTAGGCCGAGGAACCCTAGTGTAAAGACACTCCGTTCCCCACTTTTTGCCGAATTCTGTAGGCATTGCGTGTTGAGTAGCCGAACTCAACGCCGATATAATTTTATTTACGTTTCGATATAGAAGAAGATTGTGTCACTTATGAACCTAATATATAGTGGTATAATTTAAATTATAAAATAAAGATACTTACATTTCTAAGCAAATGTTATAAATAAAATACAAATTGGTATCCACAAAAATCCGCAAAAGAAACGTTTGGTTCATTTGATGTTTCAAATGAATATGGTCGATATCGCGAAAGGAACTTAGTAATAGTATCATTCCGTTCAGTGGTGATAAAATTATTATAGAAATTGCAACAATTTATTTTGCTTTTATCTTCACTATTATGTTTTACAAGTTTACTTAGATTTTTTATTAATTAAATGTGAAGTCATGACATATGACAAGAAAACAAAACTATAACGCCGTCTAGTAACCAAGAAATATTAAAAAAATGGAGAACGTAGTGTCTTGACATTAGGTTTCCACCTATTGATACGGGATACAGCGTGAAGCTACTCTAACCCACTAATAAGAACACAAGCTATTAATTATAATGCATACAAACGTCACCTTGGAAGCAAATCAATATCAATAATACATACAAAGCGAGCCTATCAACGTTGAACGAACAGACCGACTTGCATCGCAGTAAAACGTTTGACCGCCCACTTGTGAACTAATTGATAATAATTAATGTAGTGATCCAGTTTCCAGTTCTTAATTAATTAATAGTTTAGTTATATTTGTATATAGCAGTTGATATCGTAGAATATGGTAATAGCGGGATCTAATTTTATGTAAAAAATCATATTTCTGATGGCGTCATGGCGCAGTAGTAACAAGACAAAGCGCGGTGTTGAGTTCCGTCACTCCACTCGAACTGTCTCGAAAATTGGACTATGTGTGATGAAAGGAGTATCTTAACTTATTGTGTCCCTCACATATTAGCAATATAGAGGGATATGTAAAGCCAAAAAACATTTTAACTATTAAAAACTACTTCAAACAGTAAACTATGCAAAATTAAGACTAATGTGAATTTCTCATGGATAACATTGTCGGAACTGGACCAAAAGGAATGACTAGATTTCAAATAAAAAACCTATCGTCAAAATCGGTCCACCCATTTCAAAGTTATAGGAAAGCAAACATAAAAACAATATATATATTCAAATTAATAACCTCTCCGTTTTACAGAAGTCGTTTAAAAAAGTCTTAATCATCGCCAAAACTTACTTGCAACGTAATTGAACCGGCACCATCTACAAAAGTAATCAAATCCGTATACAAATGATGAAACTACTAAGATATCGGCCGCACAGGATAGGATCAATTGCGATATATCGCACATATCCCGGTTATATTTAACCAGAAACCGCACTCGTAACCGCAAATGTACGAACTAAATCCCAGCCACTGTATTTGTATGTAGAAATTTCTAACTTAAGGTTAAGTGTGATCCTTTGCTTTTGGTATTTCAATTGAATATAATTAATATTGGTTTCATAGTGAATTCTGAAACGCGACGGTTGTGGGTTCCATACCCACTCAAATAAATTTCTCTTCTAATATTAGTACATAAGCCATATGTATTCGCAGGTTAATCTAAGCTTATTTTCTATTTCATTTTTTACATCCACATGGCTATCATGGCGAAATTGAACTGAAAATAGTAGTGCGTTCGTTCACAGGATCCTTCTTTTGTGTAAAATAAAAAAAATATCGGTGTACACTATTATCATTCAACGCATTCAAATTCGGGTGGTAAGTAAAGAACAGAGTGTCTTGACACTAGATTATCTCTGCCTGTCCTGCTTGTGGTAAAAAAATATACATTTTTTGATTCAAATTTATATTGTCGGACTTCTTGTAACTTAATAATATTAAAATTATGCCCAAAGACAAAATATGGAACCCTTTAAGCAAACGCCTTTTTATAGGTTGAATTATTAGCGGAACTTAACGCCGTATATCCATCCATAACCATTGTGCAATACCTACATTATCAAATATAAAAACAAATTCTTCCTAAATAAAATTAACAAACTAGTAATAATTAAAAAGAAACAAATCTAAGTAGTAAATTAATTAATTATACTGCAGCCAAAC
The DNA here is from genome assembly GCA_013403645.1 of Heliconius nattereri. Lineage (NCBI taxonomy): Eukaryota > Metazoa > Arthropoda > Insecta > Lepidoptera > Nymphalidae > Heliconius > Heliconius nattereri. The sequence goes on from JAAIXI010000231.1 coordinate 1,928,458, forward strand.
AGAATCCATTCACATGAGAATACATGTTTATGGACGTTCACTTTGATCTTTAGTTGGTTGGGGTAATACTGTATAGCGCCAGTGTAATATTTGTTTTTTTTAGTTTCACGCTCTATCCCGCACGTAGCAGGGTAGGCAGAGGGAAGGTAGTGTTAAGACACTTTGTTTCCTAGTATACTAAACTTTATATTTATCTTACGTACGTGGCTTCAACTCTTGGATAGAGAAATATGATGGAAGCGTATATAAAGTAGAAATGTTACTAAAATTCCTTAGAAATAGATATTACTGCGCTGAAACATTAAGGACGGCTCATGAGGAGTTAACAGTCGCAAGTTTATGCCGCTGCGCCATGAATTTTCTCTCTATTTATTTATTATTTCATTTCTATTTATTTATTTTTATTAAAACTCTTCCGATACCCACAAGAAACTATTGGTGTTAGAAAGTTGAAATTTATTTTATTTATTTCATAATTTATTTCCTGAAATTCCCATGGGAACGGGACATTTTAACTTCCATGTATACGCAAACAAAGCAGTCGGCAACAACTATCATATAATAAATTATATATTTGATATCTATAACACTAATGCATACAGCCGTCCGTATACACTCTGTCAATTGAATTTAATGGCGTTCTAAGTGTACAGCGAAACCGCTAAAGCGTCTCCACTCATACGTTATATACATACAATAGAATATGCATGTTTGTCTATCAATTAGATTAATATCTGAAATTATTAGGCTTTGTGTTAGATATAATGTTGACCTTCGAGAACATAATATGGATGATACTGAAGGAAGGTCACGTAAAAACCCTTAGGACCCTTAGAAGTATAAATGGTGTCTCTGGTTAACCCGCTAGGAATAAAACATAGCCATAAAGATTGTACCCATAAGTCTAAGATAGCCAAAAAAATACTCGATCTTTTTAAAATAAACTAGTCAATTATAACTTTCTCAGTTTACTTGAAACTCTAAAATATTCCAAACTAACGTTCAAAGTAAGGAAAAAATAAAAGATTTTTTTTAATCAAACGTTCTCGTATATTTAAAGTTGGTACACAAACAGCAACTTCATACGTATTTCAATCAAGCAGTTGACCGACATCGATAAATTTTGTTGTAAAAATCAATAGAAACAACCGCGCCGCTACCGAGCTGTATAAACGGAGGTTTTAGTGGAAAAAACCTATTGGCTTTTATTTTTTGTTTTATCTGTATGTATTTTATCTTTATATGCATATAGGTAAAATAGATACATCATACCTCTACGACACAATTTTTTTATTTTAACTTAACACTTTATTTCACCTCTAGGTAGATAGGCAGAAACAATCTAGTGCTAAGACATACAAACTCTCCTCTTTCCGCATGAATTCGAAGCAACATACAAACTGCCTGAATTCTCCTTTTCCATACAAAACGGCCCTACACAAAAATCCCAAGCTATAAATCAATATAACGTTAGATTGGCGTTAACGTGCGCGTCCGCCACAGACTATCCGTTAGGCAGCCCCCACAGTGGTGTATCGATGGCGGGACTTAATGTTTTGATTACTCTGTATTAAGCTTGATTTACGTGGCACAGACGCTAAAGTACTATAGTTAGTGAATGTAGATTAGGCTATGGGAAATACTTATGTTTTATATATAAGGTTATTTTAGCTAGATTTAATATTTCGCGTTATTTTTTCTTCAATATAAATTGAAGAAGAGGCCTTCCTGGTGTACTTGGACAGCGTTTAATTGTAAACGGATTGGTTGCGGGTTCGATTACCAATCTGTAGAAAAGGACAGTGAATTCTTAAATTTGCAAAAAAACGATTTTAACGATAAAATAAATATAAATAATCATAACTTTTTTGGGAACACCTTCACCTGGAGAATACATCGAATATATGACATGAAGAACTTTAACAAAAGTTCAAATTCTTTACACCCGTTCTCTATTTCCATGTAATGTCTCTATCATTTTTTTTAATTAGCATAACTCAACACCGTGATCCTTAAGAAAAATTTTATATCACCATTATAAACAAGTATCTATATTTTAATTAAATAATTTAACATTTGAAAACAAACAATTCACTTTCGCTACAAAAGGGGTTTCAATATCAAATTAAAAGATGATTTATTTGACTTCTAAAATACTCGCAGCCATCGAAGTTATTTTAATTAATATAAAATATCTCTGTGATAAAACGACACGAACTATAGAAGGTGGGTGATTAAACATTTTCTACTAATTAATTGCTTTAGTCTTTATTTTTTTAATAAACTCATGACTACCAAAGTCATGGCGCAGGGGTGCAAATGTAAACAAGACGACGTAGTGGGTTCTATTCCCACGAGAGGAAATGAAATATTTTAATTTTTTCGCTCTGGTGGGCGCAGCGTTGATTTCCGCCATTCAACACTAAATACCTCTTGCTAGGCGCGGGATACAACGTGAAGCTTTCAACCAGTGAAGCATTAACCAAAATATTTTAAAATTCTTCGAGAACTCGTGGGTTCTAATCCAGCTAAATATATTCAATAATAAGCCATTACCTAAACAAGAATAAAAACACAACCAAGGCCAAAATTATCATAGGCATAGAAAAACATGAAGAGTTTCTAAGAAAATTACATTATTCATATATTATGTATATTATACGTTTTTTTTGTCCGTCCGTCCGTGCACGGTAAAATGAATGATGCTCTAATAAAAATATATCATTCACATTAATGTATGCGGATATTAATAGGTTTGGATGGATATATTACGTAAGGGTTTAAAAGTTATTAAATTTATTAGGCCATCCTGTCGCAGTTGGACCACGTGAGACTCTTAACATGATTGTGGGTTTGATCCCCATTCGGGGGAATGAATTATTCAATATTTTTAGTTCCTTGATCTGAGTTCCGCCACTCCACACGCAATACGTAAAATGTGGGAAACAGTATGTCTTAGTTTCCAGGTTCTCTCTGCCTTCTCTGCTATATAAGCGTTGCCAGATGTCCCAATTTTAGCAGGAGATAGGCATGATCCCGCTTTTCGTGGACTATTTCACGCACTGAATGTACGGATATAATAAAAGTACTAAAAACTGTCACTTAATTTTTTTCTATGTCCCGCTTTTGAAGCAAGAATCACGTAGTTTTCACTTAAAACTTTTTAAAAATCCCGCTTTTCCCCAAGATAACATTTGGCAACGCCGGTAATTTAATGATTTTTACATAAAATATAATTAAAAACATTAAGTATAGTTAGTTACCTTATATCAAAATAATAATGTTTTTATCATACAAAGTAACCTCAAGAAATGATTAAAATCTAATCATTATGCAAAAAAAATGTGTAAATTTAACGATCTTATCGTGTATACATTTTTTTATCTTCGCTTAATAGGTAGAAGCTGTCAAATTGTACATAAATAAGCGAGGCAATATAAACGTTTATATTTTAGACGCCCTTGGCACAATTTGTATGAGAATTTGATGACATAATACAGATGCATTTTATCAAACACATTACCCTCTTTTGTGTCACTCAGTAGGGTAAAAGTAAGATTTTTCTAGCATTTAGCAAGGTAGGCAAAGCAAACCTTGTATTAAGACACTCTGTTCCTCATGTTGTACCTAAGTTTTAAGTCTAGATAATAAGAAGTATCTCTTTTAACTCTCTATGGCAAGTTGGTAACTACGTAAATACTTGCAAAGAAATGAATATATTCAATATTTCAATTCCTGTAGAGGAAATCGAACTCACAATCTGTCACGTTCACGTGAAATATTAGTTATTCTTATTATATAATATCCACTAATAAACCTTAATTAATAAATAAATAAATATAAAATGAACACCAGTAAAGTTTAAATTCAAACCCGCTATCGCAATAGCCGCGGTTGACTAATACCATTTAACTAATATGTAAATATTTATATACGAAGTACGAACCATATTATAAGAGTATTATCTGGCGTCCACTCCTTGTGCAACTTTGAAGTGAGATTAAAAATAAAGTTATTGGAACGTTTGCGTTGCATCATTCATTTAATTGGCCAATAAAACCATTAACTGGTCGCTGTATAGCTATTTAAGTTATTTTTGGTATTGAAATATGTTTTGAATTTTGTAGGGTAGATAGAAAAATGATTATAATAATGATAATGAGAAGTGATTAAATAAAAGATAAAGAACTAAATAAAAGAAGAGCATAATAGAAGAATAGAATAGAGGCAGCTACTGTGTAGTGACTGGAGGATCTTAACGCCTATTCAATTTAAAGTATAAAAAGTATTAGTAGTATAAAGTTTAGTTAAAGCACAAAACTATATGCGACTCGAATGCCCACGCTTATGATTTTAACTATTATATTCGTCAGTTATAAATTCCTTCTTTTGAATAAACAGTGCATAATTTTACAATATTATTTTTTTGAATAAAAAAAGGTATACTTCAAATGTAGACAATTTAAAATAACTACGCTTTCTTAAATGAATAAATTATTTTTCGACTTTCCTCAAATAAATAAAGAAAAGAGGTATGTCCATTTATTTCTTCGTCAAAGTCAATTACATAATTGCTATTATAATATTGACAGTATAGCTAATCGTATCGCCGTATCTATCATATACTCGTATGCTCATAAAAATACGAGTAAGTTGAGATCTGCTTGTTTAAAGCGGAAAGGTAAACATTTTTCCGGCCCACTTTATAACGGGTTCAATACTCGGTGTGTCAATATGATAGGGTTGTCACTAGTTTATTGAAATCGTGACTTCTTGGAGCTTTTTTTAAATATTGGTAATTAATTTAATCTTAAATATTTATGGTGGGTAAGACAGAGAAAAACTACTACTACTGTGTGTGTTACTACACTTCCGTTTGTACTCTCTTTTTTTTTTAATCACTTATTTCGTTAGTAAATAGTCTTTTCTGTAGGTTTTGTAAGTGTCAAAAGACGAGACTCTCTTCCTTTTCATAAAGAGTGTTTGTCTTTTCATACAGAAAGTTGTTTGTTTAACAAATAATATCATGTCATTATTTAGTGACAACACTGAACATAACGGCTTACTTTAATCAGAGCAAATATTTTTAAATCGCTTATCTAAATGAGATAATTAGGTAAATTATTGAAATAAATTAAAGATTTCGATACATTCTCTTAATATCAATTGCAATTCGACATATTTTTAAATATATTATATTTATAAAGATTTGATAAATAAATTCCAACGTGTTATACAAAAAAAATAGAAATTTGGACGGGTTTCAAGAACGGTTATAAAAATAGCTATTTGTTATTACCTATTATAAGCTGAAAACGCAATGTAGAGTTATTAAACCTTTTGCCCACTCTGCTACATGCAGGATACAATTTTTTTTAATATTATTTTTTAATAGGCGTAGCAACCCTGTAACTGAATCAACCGTATCGCCACGGTCATGATGTGAGGGAAGAAGGTATTTATTTTAGACAAATTTTCATATTCTTTTTCGATATTTCACTTATATGTTTGTTTGGGAAAATATTATGTATATATTTATATTTAAAGTTCTATTCTAAAATACTAATATGACATAGTGAGAGCATATAACTATAATTATAATGGTTCTGGTTTCGATTCTCATTTGAAGAAAAATGCGTCTGGAAATTTCGGAGCAACTCTCTCTCTCTTTCTCTTTTAATTTACTTTTTAAAGCCAAGAAGAGAAAATTGCAGGCAACACTGCATATAATATACGTTTTACTTTTATGACCCAACGTAGTAATGAAAGTTAGTTAAACTTATGTATTTTACACCCATTAGGCTTACTAATGGGTGTAAAATACATAATATATTGTAGGGCTATACAGAAATTTCAGTTTGTAAAGTTAGGTACAACGTAATTTATATATAAGCTCTAACAGAGAAGCTTTAATAACTTATGATTTTAACTAATATGTAAAATACAGATAAGTTCTTTAATATAGAAAAAATATTTTATAAAATAGTTTCGCGAAACATTTTGAAACTCTACTTTAAAATTTGTACTAAAATTAAGGTAAGAAATTTGAAAGATATTGTAAGCGTAGTTAATAGTAATTTTTCTACATTTATCTTCTTCATCTTTCTTGTACTTCTATATAAAATTGTACGAAACAAAAAATCCATAAAAACATAAGGAAAACAAGATAATTAAATAAACACTTTCTCTAAAAAGTTTACAATTTTTGTAGTGAAACCAAGCGGAATGAATAAGCAACGCGTGTCAGTAATGCCCCGATCAGGTTATGAGGCACCGGGGACGGCTGGGGTCTTTCTTCACCCTCGCTGATGGATTTGGTGTAGGTAGTGATCTTTAAGCGTTTTTTTTTAAATTTAAATCCAATCAGCTTCATGCTGTAACTCGCACAGAGCATGGGCAGATGGAACCTAGCGTGATGAACCCACTCCGTTGAGTGGCAGAACTATACGCCAAGCTTGGTGCCAGAACGAAAGAATGAAAATAATAATAAATAATTATCCATTTCCGCGAGTGGGGATCAAACCCACAACTGTAGCGTTACCGCATGAAGTAGAGAAGACAGAGGAAAAATTACGTTTACTGTCCAATTTGAGATCGATCATATCTTACCAGAGCCAAGAAATAAAAATTATTCAATTCACATGCGTAGAAATTGAACCTAAAACTATTTAAAATGTGTAAGAATCAAAGGTATTATTTTGAAATCTATGATATAGTTTCATGAGTTATTGAGTGAGTTATTAATAAGTTATTTTAAAATATAGTAAAACTGGACAAGCTTGCATCTTAAGCGTGCATCCGTTTCGAAATAAAGCTTGCAGAACATTAAACTTGAAAATTCGTGCCCGCCCGCCCGAGCTCGTGCGAGTATACTGAAGTGACCGGCGGACTGTGAACCGACACGCTTTTGCTTATTATATACATTTTTTAGGTTCCGTAACTCGAAATGAAAAAACGGAGCTTCTATAGAATCATATTCGACTGTTGTATTCTGACCTGCGGTCCCTTGGAGCACAGCTCAAGCATCGTTATTATTGCATTATGTATGAATCCACCTCTTAATCAAAATCTACAGGATACTTTCCCTACAATTAAAAAAATAGAAAATTTATAGATCTAATAGAAAAAACTACTTGTAATTTTGAGTCCAATTTTATGAACATTACAAATTGATAGGCGGAAAATGATAACAATTTCATTCCACGGAGTGCAAATGGAACCTACACCCGTTGGACTTATAGGCAGTCACTGTACCACTGCGCAACGACGGATAACATTATAATAATACATTTATAAGTGAAAGGGGACGCAATCTGAAGAAAACCGTTTAATTAATGCTAACAGTTCTTAGAGGGGAAGATGCTAAATTAATATCTAATTTTAAGGGTTGAGCAACCCCCAGCCCTATCTTCATTACCGTTCTCAGAGTTACATCTGTGAAATTGTAGATGTTTATTCAAATATGTTTAAGCTATTTTAATATGACTTTATGACTTATTTGCAGCTTAACTTCTATTTTTTTTTGGTTTCACGCTTCATTCGTTCAACACTCCGTTCTCTAGTCCGTCTCCGACTCCGTTCAAAGTCTCCATTCTCTCAACACTCTCTCTCTTCTAGTGGAGAAAAGAAAATACTTAAAATAATCACTCTCCCGAACGGTAATAGAACCCACAGCCATAGGGTTTGCACTGTGCCAAAATTTTGCCAATTCCTTTGATTTTGTAAACAAAGTATTAAAATATAGTATTTTAATACTATGATATTATATGTGGGCGAAAAATGATGTAAGAACCATTTTATACACATACAAAACCTTATTATATATAGTAGCTTTGGTTATTTATTGTTTATGTACCTTACCGGTTTAGAAATCTATATATATAAAATCGAAAGGTCACTCACTCATCATGAAATCTCAGAAACTACAAGTGCTAGGAATCTCAAATTTTGCATAGGAGTTACTTATAGGACATAGGTGCTCGTTAAGACGGGAATTTGCAATATTCGACTTCTAAGGGGTTGTTTTTAAGGGTTGAAAGTTTGTATGAAACTTCGTGAATACAAATGGTAGGAGTCTCAAATTTTACAAGGACGTCATTTATAGGACGTGGGTACTCATGGAGACACAAATTAATAATAACGTAGTTCACGCGGGCGAAGCCGCGGGCGGGCCGCTAGTATTTATATATATTACACAATTATCAAGGCAGTCATGGCGCAGCGGTAGAGTATCTGATTATAAACACGACGGTGGTGGGTTCGATTATCATTCATAGGAATGCATGCGTTATTTCCGTACGGTCTAGTACACAATTATCTCGGTCTAGTAGGCGTTGACTTTCACCACTTCACACCCAATGTCTCGGAAAGTAAAGAACATTAGGTATACTCTAGCTATCCTGCGATGCGGGAAAGAGCGTGAAACAGTTTTTGTTTAAATAAGTAAAACATAACTCCACTACTGTATTAATAAACCATCAGCATTTGCATTTCAAACGAGCTGTATATAAAATCAATATTTACGAGCATTTATATAAAATGTGGTGTTTTTTTATAAAATAACTTTCAGCTATAAATATGAAAATGTTAATAACGCATTTCTATACATATATTTTTAATTGCATTATAATAGTTTATTTCTCCAGTTTCACGCTGTATCTCGCATAAAGGAGAGTAAGACAAATGATGCTGTCGCGGCACAGTGTTAACGCGAGTAGTACGCTGTGTAGGTTCGATTCTCACTAGGCGAATGAATTACTTTATTTTTATAATCTGGTAAATAAAAAAGTAGTGTAAATGAAATGTCTTAATACTAGGTTCCTTTTGCCAAATGCTGATAAATGCGGTATATAGCGTGAGAGTGAAAAACAATATTAATAGGGGGATGTTATGTTACCCACTTATGTTACCGTTACTAGCTTACCGTAACGTTACCACTCAGAGCTTTGTACGAAATAAAGAAGACGCTTCATATGTGATGGTATTACCTGAAACAAATGAAAACAAATTGTCAGTAGGTACTATGGAAATTATTATAACATTATCTTTATTTTTTTTAAATCAGTGTGTCCATAAACGTGACGGTTGTAGGTACGATTCCCTCTCGGGGGAGTGCAATATTTATCCAAATATTTTAGTTTCCTAGCTTTAGTAACGAGATAAAACGCGGCGTTGATTTCCATAACGTAAGCAACACAAGAAGTAGAAAATAGAGAACGAAAACGACTCAATAGGGATCGTGTTTTACCACTAGGTTTTCAGGTACTTCTATACTTCAGATTAAGATCAGTTCAACAAAATTAAAGGTTTCTCACTCAACTAAACAAATTTAGCCTTATAATATTAATATAGAAGTACCTATACGTATAATATAAAGAATACAAACTAAAACCTCTACAACCGACACTTGCATACAAATAATACTCCTTACTTAACTCCAGTCGACGTGAAATAAATTGCTGTAAAGAAAATAAACAAATCTCAAAGCTTCACTGCAACTGTGGAGTTGAAAAATGAAGGCGAAGACTTATTTCGTGAAAGACTAATATATTACTATGAAAAATACATTGATTTATTATTAGTATGAAATATTTTTATAGTAATTTTGAATAATGTCAATGTGACAAAGTAAGGCAGTAGTGGGCTAAGTATAAACGCGATAGTTGTGAGTTCGAGCTCACTTTAAATAAACATATTTAAAAAAAAATATCCAATGCTACAAATTCTTTAATAGCTTTGTTAGATTCCTTGTTTTTTTCAAATTAAAAGAACGAGAAATGATAATAATTCGTTCAACAAGTGGGAATCGAATCCAAAACTATCGCATCTACAGTCATACGCTGTATCCATGCATCACGACAGCTGACGATGGATACATAGGTAACACATTTAATCAAAGAACGGAGAACTATATAACTATATTAAAAAAAAGCATGAAAAATTATTAAAAAAATCAGAAACACCGTGAAACAGTCAATAAAACTAAAAATATGTATTTTATAGTAAAAAAAGATAGCGACCCGATAAGCGAGTGCCTCGCATTTCTTAGGGGAGGTCGAAATATTCTTAGCACATTTTATTAGTCTTTTAAGTATTAACGAAAATAAACCACATTCCTCTACTAGCGGCGTCTCAGTGTACTTGAAATAAATCTAAATGTTGGTATAATATGATCATTATGGGTTCAAATCCAACTGAGGGAATTATTTTTACTGATACTATGAGTTTTCTAAAGAGAGAGAGGAAATAAAAATAATTCATTCGCCCGAGTGGGGATTGAAGCCACTTCGTAATCATACGCTGTACCATTGGGTTAAATGAACGACGATTTAAATAATTAATTAGCAGTACTTGTGCACTAGTATTTATCTTTTAGCTAAATGAGCACAATGAGCCAGTGGCTGAGAGAAAGAAGTAATTTATTTCAATGGAGTTTCTGCCAACCAAAATGAAAAATGCTTTTTTTTTGTTTTCACACTATATCCCGAATTCAGAAGGGTAGGCAAGGGAACCTGGGAACCTAGTATTCGTTAATAAATTTAATTATTATTCTTATTAAGACATTTTCATTTCACACTTTCCGCCGAATTCGAGATGCCTGTTGATGCCACACAATGATACACACATGCCTTGTGTGTTGAGTTGAGGAACTCTCGTTGCTTTATGACGGCAAGGAGATTCATACAACATAGAAATAAGATAAAATCTCGTCAAACAAAAATAGAACCTACAACCCTTATTTAAATCTACCACTAAGCTGTTCCTTACAAATTATTCACATCATAGCCTTCTTTTCCTTTCTATATTGCAATATATTGTAATTGCAAAAGAAAGCTTTAGCGCTTGACAAATAAATAGAGGAGCTTTTAAAAAAATGATAACTGATGACAGGGCGTTTCTTATCACCGCCCCGGTTACAGCCAGGACCCCCCGGACGGAGTGACAGCTCAGCCAAGTTTTAAAAATGCAAATGTAAGGTGTGTAGGGTAGTGAGATATTATGTTTTCTGGTTAGTTTTGTTAGAAATTTGATTTTTTTTTAGTTTTTATTAAAATTGTGTTTTTATTGTTGTTTTTTGTGTTAATAGTTTTATTTATGTTCAATATATCAATGATGGTATGAAAATATTTTTAAAGTAGTTTGGAGGTCTATTTTAAGACTAGATAACTAAAAATTTTTATAAGAGAAGATAAATAAATAAAACTGTAAACGAGACGATTGTGAGTTCAATTTATATTCGGGGAAGTAATTATTTTCGTTGATACAACAATTCTTGGTACAAGAAGAAGCGCGACGTTCAGGTCTACCATCAACAGGTAATATCTCGAAAATTCCCTTCTCTAGGTTCTCTGCCTTCCCTGCTATATACGCATACTGCGTAAATCTAAAATAAAAGTAAAATAACAAAATGTCTACTCTATACTAACTCTTTACGTAAAATTGGTTCGCTTCTACAGAAAAAGGGCACGAAAATTTAATATTGCATTCATTTTTCCGCTTTACATGAAAGTTTTGACAGCTTAGCTTGAGTTATATTGACGGGTGTATTAATGGACAAATATTTAAAGTGAAAAAGCGTTTTTTTAGTATGAATGACGATTTCTATTATATTAACTAATGTTTAGTTTATTCTATGACGTGGCATTTTCTTAGTTTTTGTTTGATTTGTGTAGATTCTATTCCCAATTCGTATAGTCGTATTTTTTTATTTACAGTGAATTAGTATTTACAGCGTAAAAGTAAATAAAAAACATAATCATCTTACTTTTCTTTACGCTTGTATTTTTTATTACAATAAGTGCGTATTTATTGTAACAAAAAAACTATTATAATTATTAAACATTCTTAGAAAGTAAGATTTTGAAGATAAAACAGTGATGAAAATTGAAGATTTCGTACTAATTCGTGCGCGGCGAGATCAAAGCTACCAAATTACGTGCGTACGCGCATCGTGACGCTCCAGTTGTAGTCTGATGGAGGTTTAAGTAATAACTTCAATTTTAACTGACTTTAGAACGGGGTTTTTGAACTAAAAGCATATTTTTAATGTTTTAGTTTAAAATAGTCGTCGCCTGTAATTCTGTTCGCGAGGACTTAATTATTTTTAACAAAAAAATATTAAAGTATTCGATTATTCTTACTAACGTCTAATCATAATTAATAATCTATTTTGATCTAAATATTACATTCAATTATCATCTTCCAAAATAGTTAAATGAAACGTGTGATGTACCTATTTTACAAGCACTATATAAATATTAAAAACAAACAGCTTCATGTTTTTCCCGCAAAGCAGGATAAGCAGGAGGGAACCTAGTGTTAAGAACCTATGTTTGCCATTTTCTGTTGAATTTTGGATATATTGCGTGTTGAGTGGCGGAATTACCAAGAATCGAACCCATCATCGTTTTACTCATCCCACTGTGCCACTACGACCTATAAGGTATCATAAACCTCCTACATTGGACCACACAAACGTTTTGTTGGCAAGAGAGCAATCAATGACGCAATATAAAGCCGGTGTTGACATTTCGAGGTTTAGTAAAAGCCGTCAACGTCACTGTCACGAAAATATTGTGACATCATTTCTACGTTTTTTTTTATTTTTTGGTGGGATTTTGTGGGAAAATCAACGAAAAAATAGTGCAGTTATTTCTGTTATTTTAGAATATAGGATATATCGCATACACGTCGAGTCGCAGTGGCCCACGGTCCGATTGTAAAGACGACGGTTGTAAGGTCGATTTCTGATCGAGGGAATGAATTGTTTTCATTTTCTCCGGTTTAACAATACAAGGTGCACCATTGAGTTCTGTTCAACAAATAGTGTCTCGAAAATGGGCGAAAAGTGAGGAAAGGTGTATCCTCTACCTACCCTGCCATATGCAAAATCCACTCTTAAAGTAAAAAAAAATCTTCAGATTTGATTTCTACGAAACAAACTAGAAACTACGAAACGAACTAAGAAAAGCAGGGAGAGGCTATAAAATATAATAAGGTCTCCTAAAAATAGTAATTTTACTCAAAACTAAGTACAGTTAACTACCTTAGGGGACTTAATAATGAATAATTAACTATACAACATAAGGTTTTAGAGTGCCCTTGGGGCGGTCAGGAATAGCTCCCTACTTTTAGTTCAGTTTCATTATACTATTTTAAGTTTGTTTGTTATTTCTAAGTGTATTTCTTTGACAAGTGGGTTTAAAATAGTAGTATATATATTTTTTATTATCTGCAGGCTTAGTTGTTAATGAAAGTCATTGGTAATAAAAGGACGTGGGTTCGAAGCTACAATAATAATTATATTTAGGTAAGTTATTTATCGTTACGTTATTAAGTTTTGAGCGGCGAAACTCAACATTCCGCTTTGTCTTGTTACCACAGCGATGAAATAATAATGATTACTTCCCCCAAATGTGAATTGAACCCACAACCGCCGTCCACAGCCAGATTCTGAACCGTCATTAATTGTAATCTATATTTATCTATATATATAAAAGGACTTGTCCTCACTGACTGAGGTAAGACGCACGCACAGCCTTAACCGCTGTGCGTAGAAACGTGACATTTGGACAGAGGTTTACTTTCATAATCTGGACATCCACTAAGAAGGGATTTTGAAAAATTTTAACCCTAAAGGGGTAAAATAGGGGTTCAAAGTTTGTATGGAAAAAAATTTAAATCGGCACCGATTTTTATAAAATTTGAAATTTAGATTTTTAAAAGTATTTAATTGAACACGTGTTTCATCGTTTTCTAGAATTCTCCCCCTAAGGGTGCAAATAAGGGGTTGAAAGTTTGTATAGTTTTTTTTTTAAATCGGCACCAATTTTTATAAAATTTGAAATTCAAACTCTTAAAAGTATTTAATTGAACACATGTTTCATGGTTTTCTAGAATTCTTTCCCTAAGGGTGCAAATAAGGGGTTGAAAGTTTGTATGGAAAAATCTTTAAAACGCCACCGATTATTATGAAACTTGAAATTTAGACTCTTAAAAATATTTAATTGGATACATGTTTCATGGCTTATTAGAATTCACCCCTAAGGGTCCAAATAAGCAAGAAAAGCTGTGCGCGTCCGCTAGTTATTTATAAAATGAGAATCCGCTATCTCCATCAAATAAAATCAATTCATATTTCTATTTCGATCAAAATAAATCTATTATACAGGATGTAAACACATTTGTATACCACTTTATTAGCAAGATAGTGTATGTAAGAGGTAACTAATTATAGCACTTCAAGTCATCAAATGGCGGTCGACATCCGCATATACAAGTGATAAGCTATCATTCTAATATTAATATATTGTTAAAGTTCATTGTCTTTAGTTTATTAATAATTGAGTAATAATTGGATTCCATACTTTACCTTAGGTCGATTATTTTATATTTTTTATATATTTATTATTTGAGTGATTTTCATTTCTTCGCTCTGGTGCCTTAATGGAGTGTCTTTTAGTACTAAGTTCCCAGATTTCTCTCTGGTTGCCCTGCTATATTAAAGGTACAGCGTGAAGATAAAAGGATAATTTATTAGCTTCACGTTGTATCCCGCACACAGCAGAATGGGCAGAGGGAAACATATTATTAGTTTCATATTACTTTCATATAATAAGCTGGCACTGTGACGCGCGTGGTCGCGTTACAAGAGCTAACAGCCGGGATCGAATTCAAATAACTCTTTGTTACATTTGTTTATACAATGCGATACTTTGATGAATTAATTATAGGCAACTTGATCGGATAATTATAAGGCAATGTGAAATATAATGTTTAGACCGTCAACCGACTGACTGACGATTGTGGGTTCGATTTCTAATCTATTGAGTAAAGTATTATTTTATTTTCTTGCTCTAACAATAACGACGCGTTGGGTTCTGACACTCACCATATAATGTAATAAATATCTATAAAATCCCAGACAAAACCATCTAAAAACCTCTGTATTTCGCACCATACAAGCAAATGGACTAAATCCGTCTATTTCTAGACAAGGAAACATTGACTCAAGTCTCGTGCAGTGACTGACTCGATTTAGATAAAACAAGAGTATCTGCGAATACTCGATGCACCAGGAGAGTAGAATTTGAATCTTAAACATATAGAAATACAGCCGTTTTTGGAAATAGGCTATAAAAGGATCGAAAACGTCAGTGCCTCCTTAAAATTCCATAGTCGATCAGCGTTTTATTTCGTTGTTTGGTGTGGTAATAACTGTATAGGATTGAGTTCATTTGGTTTATTTGACTTTTAATTAAATTTATCATTAAAATATATATTTAATTCCAATTTATAAAAAGACATTAAATGTTGAGTGGTGAAACTGAACGCCGCACTTTGCCTTATTACGAGAACGAGGCGACAATATTTTCATATTGAATATTTTATTTCTCCGAGTGGGAATCGAGCCCACAACGCACGCTAGTGCCCCAGTGGCACGACATCCTTGATTATATCTTGTAAATAACGAAATATTTTAAACAAGTTTCAGCTTACATTATAAAATATGTATTATATGTATATGCAAAGTTAATGTACTGGGCAGTTTTGCAAATGCATTTGTCTTGTCCCATTACACACGAGCTGCGAATTCGTCAGAACTTTGTCGACGTTACATTTAGAGCCATATCTCTTAGAGGGTAGAAAATGGAAATTGCAGTCACTTATTATTAGATTTCCCCTCGTATACTCGAAAATAATACAAGATAAGAAAATTAAATGTTTTTATAATAAAATTTTTACACCAATAAAACCTTTATATAATAAAACCCTTATAATAAAATTAAATATAAAATAGAATTTCGTCACTTAAATGTATTTTATTTATGTATGTATGTAGCCAGCGTTGAGTTCCGTTACTCAACACGCAATCTCTCTCAATTAGGATGGTACTTGAGAAATTAACTCTTAACACTAATATCCCTCTGCCTACCCTGCTATATACGGGATACTGTTTGTAGTATGTATATATGAAAGTTGGGCAAATGCATTTGTCTTGTCACATTACGACCGACCAGCGAATCTCGAAGCTTCGGCGACGTTTGAATTGGCAGTAAAGTTTCTAATTTACTTTGGATTTCGATGTAGCGGGATGAAAACGAGTAACTTAATTGTTGAGAACGAAAATAAATATTTCACTGCGTAGAGTGGGAATCGAATCCGCAACCCACCGTTCCTATATATATCGATACAAGCGTGTGACTGTAAACGACAGTCACACGCTTGTATCCTGCTCCACGACCGACCTCGTTAAATTTTTATACACACTCGTATATATTTCTATACATTTTGATACATTTTTTATATTGTTATTCACATATTATCTAAATATAAAAAAGGTTTATTATAAACAATAACAGGGAATTATAAATGATTTAATTGTAAATATTTTTTAATTTTTTTTTGTTGTTTATTTTATTTATTAATTTTTAATTGTTTTTGCTTAGGCTCAAAATGGAGGAGTACCGAGTTAGAAGTGCTATTAAAAATTCCCACTTCAGGGAATATTTTTTTTATCGGAAAATAAAGCGTAACAAACAGCATTGAGATTCGCTACTCAATCCTAGAAAATGGAGTGATAAGTGGGAAGCGGAGTATCTTAACAATAGGTTACCTCGGCCTATCCTGCTATTATCCGGGATACTGGGTGCAGCTAAAGAACTTTCAAAGATTCTTTGAATCAATTTTCTCCAAGTAGGTCTAGACGTAGAATATCTAAAGTTGCTGACAAGTATTTAATTTGAAAATTTTGTAAACTAACTACCAAACTAAACTGTATATTTAGCTTCTCTAATATACATTTTGTTGAGAATCACCTCCAAAGAGCATTATTCTTCAGTGAAATCCAACTGTCAGAACTTCCTAGACTATAAATTAGTGTATAACTTTGCCTTGCAAAATTAATATTTGAAATGGTTATAAAGTTAGAGGATTGCGATAAGTTGTCTGTATCTGGTACTATGATTTAAAACTAATTTAAGTTCCCTTATTTACATTTTAATGTAGTAAGCTAAAGATTTTGTTTGGCTGAACGGGCTAATCTCAAGAACAAAGTTAATATTTGTATAGAAAAATAAAATATTTGTATAGAAATACAGATTATTCAGTTTTGGGCAACAAAAATTAAAGAAAACGCCAGAAAGAGCATCCAAATACAAAAGACAGATGAAAAAACAAAATAAGAAAATAACAAATAAATCCAAGTAACAGATTAATGGAGACATTTAACAACCCAAATGTTAGACTCAATGAGGTGTGCACCAAACGTGGGCTATATAGAACTTCCGCTCGATCGGCATCGATATCCACGGTACTAAGGAGATAACGGGTTATCTGGCTGGAAGGTTCCTTATGAATGGATAAGTAAATGACAATTGAAATTATTATATTTGATTTAAATATTCGTATTTGAGACATTGTATGTTGCGTGGCGGAACTCAACGCTGCATCTACAAGCTATAGCTACCTACAAAATTATTATATTTCTTCCTTTCTATTAATTTGATTTCATGCATGCATATCAGGTTGTTCGGAGGGAAACTAGTGTTAAAGTAATTAATACATTATGCTATTATTTTAATTTAAATAAATATTGAAGTTATAATTGTACTCACATTTCATTTTTAGGGCATGTTTATTAACTCCCAACGAAAGCAGATGGGTGTTATAAGTTTGGCGTGTCTGTATGTCTGTAGCATCGTAGCTACCAAACGGAAAACCTTTTATCAAGTGTTCTTACTGAAGAAAATATGTTCAGCTGCTTGAATATTATCAGATCTTTTGTATTCGTTTACTTTAAGGCCTATTTATTTCGGTGGAGTTTTAAATGATATCTCAATGTATTTAAAGTATAATCTATACTTATAATAAAATCGTAGTAGTGTATATGGAAGATATACAAAAAAAAGTTGGTGGCATTTAATTGGTGGTATTAGAATAATATGATTAACAATGATTTCTATTTTTCTTATGTTATCGAGTATGTTCACATTAATCTCAGAAACGGCTTAACCGATTTAATTGCAGTTTTCACTATTGTATTTTGGCAACCTACCTATAGTTAAAGGGGCTAATATTAAAACAAAAAGCTATACTCCTTTACGTAACCCCAATGTTTGTATATTCCTAGCTGACCACAAAATACAAGGCCGGCGAAACGTCAACGCCATTGTTCCCAAATGCCTTTAAGCCGTGACCGAAGGCGAAACAAAAATGTACTTTCTCCGAACAACGCTGAGCATCCCCATTGTGTTTGGAAATACCAACCGTAAATTGTCACTAATTGTTAAATGTTTTGGGGTAGGATTGTTTGGACGGTTTTCCAAATTTTATGATTTCTATTGAAATTTAGATAAAGTAAAATCTTTTCCGTTTCGTTTAACCGAATCAATGGCTTATATTTAGTTAAATAAAATAAAACAGCTTCACGTTGTATACCGCACACAGCAGAGTAGACAGAACCTTGTGTTAAGAAAATCCGTTTCCCATTTTCGCCGAAATTTGCACCGCTTTTCACCACTAAATGCACACTCATATCTCAATTTGCGAAAAGTTGGTGTTAATATAACCAGCTTACGTCAACTATATAACATATAACTTAATAAATAACCTTATTTATTTAAGAATAACGTGTTATAATACACGTAATAACGTATTCACGTGAAAAAATCACCGTTATCGCACACCGTCAGCCGCCTGCGCCGGACGATAGGGGAGTCGATGAAGCAGAATTATGCTTTATGGAGGTACCCTATAATATTGTAAGTTTTGTATATAGAATAAATAAATAACCAAATTTATTGGATATTATACAGATCACATAGATTTTATTTAAGTAGGCAGAAGGGAAACCTGGGAATCTAGGTTAAGATCGCCGTCCGTCGCTTTTACATTACACTCTTATGCCACAATGGTTTTAGATGTTTTAGGGGTCCAATCGCACCACTAAACATAAAATGTCTTGAAAATTTGCCATAAACTGCCTTTCACTCTGTGTAACCTGCTAAATGCGGGATACAGTGTGAAGCTTCTAAAATCTATTATTGAATTATTTCCTTATTTTATTAAATTCTTTTTGAAGCATTTTACTTTCAACAAGTAACTTAGGTCTGTATGTAGGTCACATTTACATGACATAGCCTCGAACCGTTGAGACAATAACAGAATGCTCTATATTATCTATGTATGTGAGGATTAGCATTACAAAGTCAGCTTTCATATTGGCTGAATAAGTACTTTACATAAATCAAAATTCTAGAAAATAAACTATTGTTCTAGAAAAATGTTTGAAATAGATAACACGTTTCTGGAAAAGGTATAATGAGTTTCAGTTGTACTTATGGCGATATGCCTCAAAAATAAATTTAAAAAGCCACAAATTACTTGGACATTTATCTTATCATTACTAAAAAGTATCTAGAAAGTTAGTCCATTCCGTTCCTCCAAAAAGAAAGAAGCAGGTTTTAAATAAAATAGATAAATCTTATTCTTCACACCACCACTCTACAATGTAAAAACAATGGGATAATAGAGTGTTATAAACAATACTTTTAACTATTACACTTATTTTTAGAAGTAGGTAAATACGTCTAATTCTATACGAAATACGATTAAAATTTGAACAAACGTATAATTCACAATGATATATTTAAAAAGAGCTTTTATTCTCATCACATTTCGGTTTATATTAACCTGAAAATATATTTTGAAGTAAAGGCTAACAAGTTATTTAAACAAATATTTCTTTAAACCATTAGTTTGAGTGTAGTCGCTGACGCTTCTAATGTTACTATTACGTGACTGTAGTCAGCGTCCAACTGTAAGCGCGACGGTTGTAGAATCGATTCCAACTTGAAGAACTGGATGAGCAAAATACAAATTTCTAGTCTATCACATTTTGACACGAATATGTCGGTAATTAAGTGTATTAATACATACAGGTTCCCTATTTAACTTACAATTATTATTAAAAAGGGAGTATCTTAACACAAGGTTCCCTCTGCCTACCCTCCTGCGCGCAGACAGACAAAAACAACGCTCGTGTCATGTAACATATATATAAATAAATAGAAGAAGCCCAGGAACAAGGCGATTGAACTTGAAGTGTTCACTTTTAAACCATTAAATCTAAGTGTAGTCGTTGACGGTTCATTAAAGCAACCGTTGGAGCCCACTGTTTACTTTATATAGCGATGCTGTGCTTTTTAACATCTATTTTTGGTTAGGAACCATATTGGTGCAGCTGGGATTCGTTTTACTAGTGAAATTACTTAAGATTCAAATTCGAAATAAATACATGCACAGGCTTTAATTTTTTTTACTTCAATTTATTTCATCGATTATTTATTCAATATAGTGTATTGTCTCGAATTCGGGCGTAAAGTGAAGGACGGAGTGCCCTAACACTATGTATGTATACCTTAGGGTAGGTTACATCAGGGTCTTTGAATATATAATATATCATTGACAATATATAGTTATTTTAACCACGAGCAATATTTAGCCATTTAATATTTAATTTGAAACTTATTCCTATAAAATTTTATGAATTTCATTTGCATCTGGAAGTATGCTTTCATCTCCACACCAGATCGCCTTTGATACGCGATACCGACCACTCAACTATGTTACGTTGGTCACATAACTTACTTCAAAAGATACCTAAGAGTTCCAAATATTTTTGATGAAACGATGAAATATTCATATTTAAATTAAATTAAGTCTTGATTTTTAACAAATTAGTATTTTTTTCAGCTTCAGGCTGTGTCCCGCATTTAGCATAGTAGGCAGAGGAAGTCTAGTGTTGGGATACTCCGCTCTCCGCTGTCCAGCGAATTCTAGAGTATCATTAGGAGCATTTGGGTGTTGAGTGATTCAACGAGGATTTGCCTCGACACCAGAGGGCAGAAAATGAAAGGATTAAATATTTCATTTTTTCGAGTGGCAATCGAACTCACAACCTAAGAGAAAACCGAGACATTATTACATTTATGTATACATGTAACTAATGAAAAATGCTTTGTTATCTCTTATCATCTAACATTTTAATTAAACCCCTGCAGAGCAAAGACATGGCCGTTGGTGGTGAATATATTATTAAAATATGCTAATATACATTATTTCTGAACATCCTGTATTATAGTTCTACATGAGCTCATTTTGCGGGCAACGTTACTTTCAATTGACTGTAAATCCGACGGTTAAAGTGCCAAGACAAAACGCAGCGTTGAATTCCGCCACTAAACACGCAATGCCTTGATTCTACATTTTTACTACATACAATTTATATTTGTTCTTTATAAAAAAAATACCAATACGAAATAGAATAGAAAAATAGCAATGTTTTATCAATTATTTTTAAGAATATACTATTAGCCTATATGTGAATAATAATAATGTAGAAAGCCTTTCCAGTACAAAGCTTTGTAAGGAACCAATCTCTAAAGAGGTTACATATATTTTGTTAATACTCTTATCTTACCTTGGTTTTGCTGATAACATAAATATACCTACAACATTAGCATTTTGCATGTAATTTACTTAAATTCTTATTATATTTAGATATATTTTCTTGTATTAAAGGCGTCCATATACTTTTATGGCAGTTAATATAAGAAAAAATGAATTTATTAACTAATATTTTAGGAAACGTAATTTGGTGACTATTGATTCATTTTGGTTAACATTTCGAATTGTATTTGTAGTAAAATAGGTACATTTTGGGCAGTTTTTAAACACAAGCCATAGAAATATACAACAGTAGTACTTCCCATTTAATTAACTTAAATTCCTAATATTGAGATATAGACATATATATCCCATAGAAATCATTTAGATCTCAAGGTTTATCTACTTTAGGAGATATTTCGTATTTTATATTTAAGTATAATGAGAAAATAATTCCTCGATTAAGATTTGAACTCAGAACTTTCGCGTTTAAATTAAAACACTCAATAAGGCAACCACGCTTCGATGATACTAAATCAATATTACTTTATATTGTACTTTATTACTCTATTTTTGATGAAAACCTTCTTATTCACTACAAATGTTAAAAATCGCTGGGATTTTTATGCTCTAATTCCTCGTAAAGTACCACTTCTACCTGTATTAAGAAAGTGCGGAGATGCTCAAAGCTCAAAGCTCAAATACTAATTACTATTGTAACCTACATGTGGCAATGTAACACTTGAGAAAAATACTTATAAATTTATGTGTGAAATAATAAATTTAAACTAACTGTAAAGTTATTTTCATTTAGATTAAGAAAAAAAGTCTTAGGTTTGGGCTAAAAGTGGAGAACTGAGTGTTTTGACACTTGGTTCTTTTTACCTATCATGTAAATGGTACAGTGAAATATTCACCATCCTCCAATCCATTCAGAATCCTGGAGGGATTGTGTGTTCAATAGCGGAACTCATCGCCGCATTTTGAGTATATAGAGTAATTGAGTAATTTCTAGAGCGAAGAAATTGAAATATTAAATATTTCATTCTCCCGAGTTAGTATCAAACCCCTAAAAAGTACTAACTACTACGTTACAACTGCACGCCAGTGCCCCTGCGGCCTCGTGGCGTTTCATTAAATATTTTTTCACAATAACTGCATATAGCCGAAGTATTTTCTAGAACAATCTCCCGAGATATCAATTTCATCAATTGTGATAACAATCTGCATCTGACAGATGCAAGACAGGTGGAGACTGGCGGTGGTGTGATTGACAGATCACCTGCCCACTACGGTTTTGCAATTCAATATAGAAAACCTTGAAAATGTATATATTTATGTTTAAATGTTTTTAGGTAAAAGCCACCGGTATACTAAAGTTTGAGGCATTAACTTCCTCCTCAGAGAGACCTCAGTTCAGAACTCAGCTGGACTTTTTTCAAAATTCACCCTTAATTATTAGTGCCAATGAGTAGCTATTAATGAGAAACATAAACTTTCTTCACGGGGTTCGGGTTTTTTGTTATAGTGGCAGAGCGAATAAACGAAAATTTTACGTATTTTATTTCGAATGGGATTCGAACCTATCGAGTTTACATTCACACTTTAAGCCCCTGCTCCAATATTAGCAATATTGATATTAAAAATTATATATAGAGAGATTGGGTGCTTTAAAAACGTATTAGAACCTCCAACAACCTAGAGTGATCTGTTAACAAATATAATACAAAAATCTTTTCTAAATAACGTAGACAAATTTTCACTTGAAATGTTAAACGAGTACATCCAAAAGAGCTTCTTCATAAAAGTACAAAATGTTACATTTTCCTTAGCAGAATATTATATGTAGCATTTCTTATCTTGAAAATTGTTGTTGCGTACATTGTCAGTCCGCTTCATTTTTTCACTAAAACAAGTTATTATGAAGAGTTCTTTTTTTCTCCGTAATATAATTTTAAACATTTTCAAAACGCGGTGTTCAATTCCGTCGTTCAGCACGCAATATCTACAAAATTGGGAGGAAAGGGGCACGGAGTATCTAAAGACTAGTTTCCTTATACTTACGCTTACGCTTTCTGTATCCCGCTCATACCAGTAGGTATAAGCGGGATACAGAAAGCACAGTGTCTAATTATATGTCACTTTGTTCTAAGTGTTTATTACATTCCACCGAGGAATCGAACTCACTGTCGTTGTGTTAACAGTCATATGTCTCTGCCTCTGCACAACGCCGGCTTTCACTTAGAACTTGATTAAGTATATTTATTTCTCCACCGCGTTTTACAATATATTACAATAGAGAAAGCGAAGTTAAATAAACTAAATAAAATGTTTGTTTACTTAGCATTTTATAATAAAAAACGTATATTCTA
Source organism: Heliconius nattereri (assembly GCA_013403645.1). NCBI lineage: Eukaryota > Metazoa > Arthropoda > Insecta > Lepidoptera > Nymphalidae > Heliconius > Heliconius nattereri. Next base: position 1,952,277 of record JAAIXI010000231.1, read on the forward strand.
TACAAAGTTATTAAAATGAACTATAGAAAATACTTATTTACTACAAAAAAAAAAGCTATAAAGCTCTCCAAAGCTGCACTTTTACTGGTATAATAAAGGGACAAAAAAAAAACAAATTTGACAACACAAAAGAAGTGACGTGACATAATATTGGTTTTAAAAAAACATGAAACAAATTTTGTAGTAAAAAATTGATATGGCTAAGTAAATCGTTGCTTTCTATGCGTAAGGGTGATGTCGCACTATCGACAAGCAAAAATAATATTTAAAATCTATTGTATATTACCCTGTACTGAGATTTTCTTCAATAGTATATCTTTTTCTTTCAGAATTTTTTGACACTTTGTAGAGTAAGAAAAAAAAACCTTTTTTATCATGAGGAAACCGTTTTACGAGTATATTATATATTTCAAATGGTCATTCACTACAGCATTAAGTTAACTTAAGTTAGTTGAAGTTAATAACACCGACACAAAATTGATTGCAAATTTAATATCTCCGAATAATAAGCGAGGAAGCTTTTACAAAGAAGCTTTCACTGTTTAACTGTTATAAATATTATGTGGTAAAAATATTCTTTAAAACTGACGAAAAGTAAAGAACGACTTCTCTTGTCACTAAATCTACCCCCCTATTTGAATTGACAAAATATCTACATTAAATACATCGTTTGTAAACAACCTAACTTTATCAAAACCTTAACTGTATTCTTACTAATGAACGTAGAAAATTCGACTCTATTCTTACTACAATAAAGTAATTTTTCATATAATCAAGGGAAGGGAAGTAATATTTTTAATTTTGTTTCTCCACAAGGCGACGGATAGGATTTCATTTTGTATGTAATAAGATCGAAACATAATACTATAAATGTTTGCTTTGAGTTAAGACGTCTAGGGTTTATTGCTTTTTCAATATGGGGGCTGCCGGCAAAAATTACTATTACTATTACAAATTGAGCTTTTTTACATTGTAAGGAAATCCTTTGACGGGTACGCCGCCGGAGTAGGGATACGACCGGGTTATATGGGACTCGTGGACCGGTAGATGTACGCCGTCCAGACTACCCACTGTACCTACGGCTGACCGCTTACATAGAATGTAACGTGTGACCACGCGGGCAGTAAAAAGCCACAAAACCACAGTAAAAAGCCAGTATTCGAATAAAATTTACCTCATAAAGTAAACTCAACTTCCTATAACAACAGTGCCTTGTAATTTTTTACTATAAAACTAACGAATGCCGAAAGAGGCTGCGTGATAATCTGTCTGCGACCAAACAAACTAAACGTTTCCACCTGTCTAAGATAAAAAGACTATAGGGATGAGATTTTATTACAGGAATTAAATATTAATATATATATTTTGCTTCGCGCTACGTTCTACAGGGTATGGCTATGAGCAGGGTAGGCTGGGAATATCGTGTAAAGGCACTCTGTTCCCATTAAGACACTTCTGTTCCCCATATTACCAAAACGAAGAAATTAAAATATTAAATATTTCATTTCCTAGGATGGGAATTGAAAATGGAACGGAATTGGTAAATGTTTTTAATTAATTTATTTTTTACACTATATATAGCACAGTCGCCCAGTAACAAGCTATATAGGCGCAGCATTCACGGCGTTTTATTGGTGAATGCTTATATTGAAACCACTTTTATTATTAAAATTTAAAAAATAAAAGGTGTTGGATTTCATACTTACATTTCTAAAAATTATAGGGAAATGGAGAACATATTGTCGTTGCTCTCCACCCTGCTTCACGTGAAGTTTAAAAAAGTAAAAAAAAAAATATTTCCTTTTAAAATAATTTCTCCTCAAATACAATTTATTATACAAACAGTTTCTAAACAAGACACAGCAGCCATACAAATTAAAATCATAAAAAAAAATTGATATCGATACGAATTACAGTCCCACCACTAAATGTCAAAGGTAATATTTTGTGTATAAGTCCCAACGAAATGGCGAAACCTGGCTCTTATGAATTTTGTGAATTCCCATTTCGAGTTATCTTTAACATCGTCTGGCGAAGTTCGTTAGGGACAAGAGCTTAGGCATTGTTTCATATAATCAATAGCTTTTCTAGCTTCACGCTTATAGTGGATCCACGCGTAATTTTATCATATCAGGTTTGAGTGCCGGAACAGTGAGCAAAAAAAATATTTCAATATTTATTTAGGCTCATCAATATTTTGGCTTCATAATTTACTAACAATAAACTGAGAATTTTCGTATTTTCCAGCTGACAAGACTCACCGTTCTCCACTTTTTATTTATTTTTGAGGTTTATCTGCTCAAAACGTAGAGAGACTTGTTAAATATTCCTCGGGATAAACTCCAAAACCATTGCGTATCATGTATGTATGTATATCCCCACAGAACGGTAATAACATTAATTATACAGCACTACTACACTCAATTATTAAATGCAATTACCATAACATAATACATACGTGAATTTCATATTATTTCAGACAGCAGGATACTGGTCGAGATGAATTGTGAAAATAATAAAAATAGAAAAATTAAAACAACTTCAAAGAGATGCTTATTATTTAGGTTTTATTCTTTTATTTATTTAGCTTCAATCTGTACCCCACACATAGCAGGGTAGGTAGAGGGAACCAGGTAATTCAGTGTTTAGACAAATCTCATAGTGCTGAACCGATATTGATTAAATTTGGACTGTCCTATAAGTTGATATTGCAAAATTTCCGAAAAATTACTAACGAACGCACAAATACACTTAAAAGCCTAATCTACATTTATATTTGTGTATGATCTAATCAAACATAAATATTACGTTACATAATATTAAACGTATTCGAATCTCAATATGCATGAAGAATTAATTATTTTATAAAAAACAGTTATACATAATGTATGTACTACTAAATAAACCAATATTTTATCGTATAAATACAGTATATTTTAATCCCAAAGCTCTAGGTGGACTACATCGATGAATTTTTAAACCCAAATGTAATTACATGACTGTTTCAAAGAGGATTTTTATTTATGCAAGTTGTGTTCTGAGCTTCTACTTGTTTATATTTTTATTAACTTTAAAGAGGGATAAAATTTTATTAGAGTAAATAATTAGAGTAATGTTTCGCTCGCGGCTTTTCCCGCGTGGAATACTTACCTTTTTTTAGTAGTATCTCGCATGTAGTACGGTAGGTAAAGGAAGTTTAGTCTTAAGACACTCCGCTGTCCTGTTTCCACCGAATCGTGAAGACATTGCGTGTTTAATAACGGAATTTAACGCTGCCCTTTGCCTTGACAACCGATCAAGTAAATGAAAATATTAATAAATAATAATTCACTCCATCAACATATGAATAAGACTAATTGTTTCGTCTGTACGTTGTCTGTCAGTCATTCAATAACAGAAGAGTATCATATGTATGAATTTAATTATTTTGTAATTAATATTAGGCACAGGTCGTGTGTTCGATTCTCACTCGAGGAAATGTAATATTTAATACTTTCAAGTCCTCGCTCTGGTATCGAGGCAAAGCGCGGCGTCGAGTTCTACCGCTCAACACGCAACGCTGAAAGAGAGGAACGGAAGTGTCTTCGTGGGAACGGAGTGTGAAAAAAATACTATTAAGTATTAATTCATATACTATTTCATTCCATAAATAAATTCAGTACATATGCTTTGTATTTTATATTTCTCTTGACCAAGTGTTTCTACTTTCAATGCCTCATCTCATGTGTAATTACAAACAGACACACAAAGAGCCTTTTCATAGTTGAACTGCGCTCGAGTATGAAATGTGATATCAATATATGCATTTAAATGATTTATTTAAGAGTGTCTTAACATTGAGTTCCCTCTGCCTAGCATGTAATAAAAAGAATACAGTGTGAAACTAATAAAAAAAATATTGAAGACAATATTTTTATAGGAGGAACCTGATGTGCTGTTCAAAAAAATATTTTTTGTATGCTATTATTATTACTTCATTCCACATACAAAATGGTAGGCAGTAGGATGTCATAGATCATCAACAAAATAAAGCAGAGAATTAAGTCACTACTCATAATAAAAGCATCGATATAGTTAACCTATAGATCTTTTCACAACGTGACAAGTAACAAAACGAGTAATTTCATAGAAAACAAACGTCTAAAGCATTTATTAACGAATAAAAATAGCCATTTCGCTCGCACCTCCTCTAAGATTCCTCGTCGCTGATGTCACATACGGTTCTTAGTAAAGGCATTTATACGAACATAGATTCGATTTCAAGATACAGATGTGTTACAATGTGATTTAATAAATAAATAAATACGTTTAATCTATACTAATATAATAAAGCGGAAGAGTTTGTTTGTTTGTTTGAACGCTAAGATCTCTGGATCTACTGGTCCGATTTACTTTGTTTGTGTTTTGTATGAAAGCTGCATTTTTCAGAAGTGCTTTGGCTATATAACATTACATTACACATATATACTCATATATTAAAATACTTATTTCTAATTTGACATGCAATTTATTTTGTCATGTTAATAACAACCGTCGTCGCTACGCGACCGTTACCGCGACATTTTGATATTGATCCTTATGAAAATAAGTATAATAGTCACTTCTTCTTTCTCCTGGCATTAATCCCGGCTATTGCCAGGGTCTGCCATAATACACCTGCATCTTTTATTCGAATTTCAATGTCTCAAGAATTCTGCGGAAAATGAGCAACGAAAGTGTTTTAATAGAAACAGAGTATCTTAACTAACACTAGATTCCCAGGTTCCCTCTGAGATATAACGTAAAGCTAAAAATTTAAGTTTATTTTGCCTTATTTTGGTAAATTCTTGGGTTTACTCTTTATTTTTTGTCTAATTATTTTTTTAAATATAATTAAGTAACATATGAATATAAAAAGTGGTAATATAAAAAACCACCAATAGAAGATATTTTAAGATGGAGTTCAAATCCAATTTTAAAGATTCATCACGCTCTAACAAAAAAAATGGAGAACAAAAATCATACGATTTCCTATGTAATATGTAACAAAGGTGCATACATAACCTTCCTATCAATATTAAAAAAAAAAAACTTAATTTAAACATTTCAAGTTGTAATTTTTAACTCCATACATTTTTTTGAACCTGCCAATCAATGTTTCAATGAGGCGTGAAATTAAATAGAATATTAAGCTGAATGCGTACGTTCTTAAATGGTCTACTTACTGATTAGGTATAATATAAACATTATATTATACAATGAGGTTGTGACGCAGTGTTACAGTGCTAGACGGTAAGCACGGGGGTTATGGGTTCAATTCCCACTCGGTGTTACCCCAGATTGACCTACTCTGTCAGGTATGCGGAAAACTATTGTAGGTAGGCGAGAGTGGGGTAGGTACAAGAAGAGGTATGTGTTGCTTAATACCTATATGCATTAAACTCCCCCGTTACTGGATGACTGACAGAAACTTGGAAATTTGGTATGCCGGCAGGTTAGAAGAATAGGGGTGCGAGATTTATTGAAATTCCTACAGAAGCGGTAAATACGCAGATTTTCCACTTTTCTAGTTTCGCGCTCTGGAGAGGTAACCTGGGAACCAAGTGTTACGTTACCATTAAGACACTTCCATTGCCAACTTTTCCAATTTACTTCACAAAGTCAATGCAAAGAAAGTTGCGGGAGAAGTGTAATAAAATATTATAAAAAAATATTTAAGAAAAAAACCACTTGTTTACGTTCTAATAAATATTCTATGGCGAGTGTATCTATTAAAACGTACCAAGCAAAATGTCAAGAACAAATGTGTTATATAAAGCTTATTAGATTTTATTCTAAGTGTGATAGCAATTATAGCATTGAACGGCTTTTATGACCGTGTACTCGATAGGATGGAAAGAAAATTAATATTAAGCTGTCAAAATCTGTGGGTATTTTGTCCTTACTCAGGTTTAGAACCTACTAGATACTATTCTATACTTATATGTGTCATAATTATACCATCGGGGCGCAGCGATAGTTTCTGGTTCCATTCTCAATCTCATTCGGGGAAATGAATTATTATCATTTTCTCATCATCATCTAACGTAAGACGGAGAGTTCCAGCAGTCAACACACAATGTAACGAAAATATGTCGAAAAGTGTGAACGAACTGCCTTAACACTATATTTGCTCTGTCTAATGCTATATGCGGGGTACAGCGTGAAGCTATATTTTACCCGACTGCGGCGATGCCCAAACGTAGGCTTATGGTTGAAGCGAGGATGTATGTCCGTTCCTTTGTTCTCTCACAACTGTCAAAGCATTGATCCGACTTTGATAAATGAAACACCGTTGGATATGTCTTATTCACAGATATATCAGCTTAAGCAATCTCGTTATTTGTTTTGTTTTTAGTATAAACGGTAGAAAAATACAAAAACAGTCTTCAAATATTAGACGAACACTACGTAAAAGACACCGAATTTAGCAAACTAAAAGATTTTCCGGATCTACCGTTCTGAGATAACGGGATAAGCGTCTTGCAATACTTTATCTATCAACGAAACTAAAGCCTACTTTTCTATGTTGATAGAACATTTTGTTGAGCTTTCGATGATTGTAAAAAATGTATGTATATATTTTCTTTTATTATTATTTTATAACGTGGGGAAGGGAGTGTATAACACTTTAGGTTCTCACTAAATATTATTGCGGGTGACGATCAGTAGGTAAGTTTATACAAATAAAATAGTTTTTCTGTACTTGTATCTTGCACATACCAGGGTAGGCAAAGGGAACCTGGGAACATTAAGACACGTCCGTTTCTCACTTTTAACCGTTTTTTCGCGATATTAGGTATTGAGTCGCAGAACTCAGCACCGCGTACTGGCTCATTACCAGAGCAAGATAATGAAAATATTAATTATTTCATTGTCGAAAAGGAATCGAATCTATAATCGCCGCGTTTACAGTGGCAAGCTTGTGCATCTGCGCCACGGCGGCCTTATTTGGAACCTAAGTAGATAAGAAGAAGATGAGGAACAGAGGAAAGATTTATAAAATTATTTGCGCTCTTGTTAAGACATTAATTACCTTTTTAACTCAATCATGAGTTATTGATTGGCCAACCCCAAGGCATGAAGACTTTGCTAACTATTCCCTCGAGCGGAAATCGAACTCCCAACCGCGTGCACATACATTTTACATACCACACCTAAATAGAAATGTACCAAATTATCATCTCATATATAACGGTCCATAGAAAACACAGCCTCCTCCTACGATAAGGCAAATAAATCTAAGCGTCTCATTCTAAGATAGGGTGTGATCACCGTGAGAAAGACAAAACTGTTTATTTTGTATACCGTTAACACGATTCGAGTATTACTTTGAATAGCCTTTGTTTATTTTGTCGTGGCCTTTAATGGGAAGACCTTATACGAGTATGGTGGGGTGTGTTGGCTTAGTGATTAGTGTGTCCATGTGGTAATAGGAGGTTTGAAATTTAGGTTGATTTAAAAATGTGTGATACTAATTCCCTTATAGCAGGCTATGCAGATCTCAGATACCAAAGTGAAAAAACGAAAATATTAATCCCATGAGAATAGAACCTGCAACCGACTCGTTTAGAGTTAGCCCTTAAATCTTAATCGGAATAAAAATAGTGTTTAGATACTCCATTCTGGACTTAGAGGCTCAAGAAAAAAAACAATACTATACCTACATTCCCCAAGTCGGGTATCGAACCCACAATCCACTACCATAACCATAGCCGCTTCCTGATTACGACACGATGGAGTCAGGTGTTAAGAAAAATTTCTTTTCATTCAAACCAGTTTTGAAGCCACTTAGCCTCGTTTTTTTTATAATTATTTCCTTGTAAATTTAAAATGTTGAATGAAAATTTATATTGCATACAATACATTCTTTTACTGTCACTTTTTAATTTTGGAAGTAAGGAATGTCTCTGACATAACACGTTAGTTGTAGGTTCACATTCATATTTATAAATCATCTAGGTATTATATAGATATTCTCGGTGTTAAACAAGAGGAATTCTCGGTGTTAAGAAGTAGAATGCTGAGTGAAATACCAGTTTATTTTTAATTTTAATGCGTTCCAGAGATGCATGAAGGTTACATTCTTACCTGACGCAAAATACCATATATATATATTTTTAATTGAAATAATTAGTATCAATTTTTTTCTGTATCTCTCTCTCTTACAAATTAAGTATCTATAAGCTTAAATCTAAAAAAACTACGGAATTAATTTTTAATGCGGTTTACACTAATAGGTTCGTATTTCAAGCGGCTCTGGTAATATTAAAATTGTTAATTGTAATTTGTAATAAATATTGGCAGTTAAAAAGAGTGGCCATGAGTTTCTTTGCCTGGATCTTCTCATGAGCTCAACTATTTAAACGGGCTTTTTTCAAGTCAAAATTGCACATTTTTTTTGGTTATTTTGTTTTTAATTGTTTTTTAGTTTTTTGACATGTCCAAGTAAATATTAAGCATTTTCATGGAATAAAGATATTTTGAATTTGACTTTGACTTTAATAATACAAATAAACAATTAAAATATGTAAAATAGGTTCCTAGGTTCCCTCTGACTACCCTGTACACAGCTTAAAGCTATATAAAAGCAACTAAAACATATTGAAATAAAAAAAAATGTGTTATAGATACTGTTATAGCAATTTATGTTAGGACCAAGCTCACCTTGATGCTACCAAGAACTATATGACATCATACAACTTAATAGTAACTTGACATTATATGTAGATCTGATGCAAATAAGATTAGTTTATTAATAAACCCATGTCATTTATAATAACTAATGTTTTGTATTTCTTAGTAAATTAACAGTAATATTATACCTATAGCGAAAAGTATATTTTTTTGTATGTTGGTTTGTAATGTCCATTAATCTCAAAAAATATTTAATTCATTTTTAAAAAGAGGTAATGTATAAAATAAACTGCGTTATTGTTTAACGAATATTTTAAGTATTATTAATGAAATAATATACGAGTATCTACTACAGTAGATATATTAGAGGACATCCTGGCGCGACGGTTGTGAGTTTGATTCCCACTTGACAGAAAGAAATATTTAGCATTTGCATTTTTTCAAGGCCACACTATTTATTTCCTTTTTTCAAATTATAAAAAAAATAATAACAGTTAAATATGTTTAACTTACACGATTTATTAGGATTTAGTTCTACATAAAGTCAATGTGACCAAATTTATTAGATAAACGTAGCTTAAACTAAAATAATTGCTTGACATTTAACTACAGATTTAAGGGCACTTTATCTCTAAGATACGGAACCCTTCAACATTAACCGTGGTTTACACGTGGGGTAGATTGGAGATAGGTAACCCTTATTTATAGTGGAATCATGTCTATACCTAAATTAGACAGGTAGGTATAATTATGTAGCGGCATAAGGATGTCTTTAGTAACCCGTATCCCATAGACGTGTAGATTGTGGAAACCTAATGTTAAAATTCTCCGTCATCCATGTAACGCCCAATTTTCAAAACATGCTTGTTTAGTGGCAGAACTCAACGCCGCTCTCTTTTTGTTAGCAGAGCGAGGAATAAAAACCCTGCATTACCTTGTGTGGAACCCACAATTGGCGTGTCAAATACGATCATATAATATGTAAATTTGTTGATAATTGTATAATTTAATTTAAATTATATTCCCATTAACTAAAAAATATTATTGTTAGTAACGTAAACGGACAGAAACCACACCTAAAAATGGATTAAAAAAGTTAATAGGCATGTAGATAGATTAAGGAGTGGAGGGGAACACTAAGACCTGATTTACCATTTTTTTCTCTTAAATCTCTCGTAACAAAGTTGCTTGGGACGACTAATGTAAAATATTTCACAATGCCATCCATTCCTCGCCCCTATTTTGGTAATTTTGACAAATCGACACCCCAAACGATTTGTCCTCATCACAGAAATGTCGTAGATCATAGACCCATAAATCATTTATTATATTTTTGGAGCAAATTACTTAATTAAGCATAAGGGTGACTGTAGGTATAGCTCGTTCTAAATTGTGAAATTTTCAGTATAAACTGTTAATATATTCTTTTACCTTCAGAAATTTCTGCATTTTAAATTGATTTATTCGTTTATTTAACTCAGTTTCTTGTTTTATATTTTAAACATATATTACGATACTATATTTAAAATATAAAACAAGAAACTGAGAGAAAAGAAAGAGAAAATGAGAAAATTGTATATACGCATTGTTGAGTAGGCAGAGGAAACTTTATCTTACCACTCCGCGCAATTTTCGAGAAATTGAGTGTGAAGTGGCGGAATTGAACGCTGCGCTATTTTGACAATAGCAGGGGAAAAAATATTTTAAACATAAAAATTCCCCCAAGTGGGCATCGAACCTAAAACTGTCATGTTAACTCTAAATGTTTCAAAATTTTGATTACTAATATCAAATAACATACCTGCTACTGGCGACAGTTTCCTCATGACACACCATCGCGACTTCCACTGTAATAAAAGAAAGAAAAATGTTATTCAACAGAAAAAAAAATGCTTAAATGGCGTTTTCTCACGGTGTAATAGCAAGCATTGTGTTTATAAATAGATATAATTATTAATAATGTAGGTTTGTAGTTTTATAGTTCATGTAGACAAGATCTTTTAATATATATTTTTTCAGCTTCACTTAACATATCGTACTTGTTGCAGAACAGAAGGAACCTAGTGTTAAGACACTCCGCAGCATTTTAGAGGCGTTATAAGTGGCGGAACTAAACGCCGCGCTTACACTAAATAATAAATAAAAACATTAAATATTTCAAATGCCTTAACACTAGGTTCCCTTCCCTCTGCCTCCTACATACGGGATACAGAGTGAAGTAAAAAATATATATAATATATGTTTTAAACAAACAAAACGAGATCAATAGTACACCGAGAAGGAATTGTAGCGCGACCGACATATTGTGTTCAGTAAGAAACTTTCCAATCACGATACACGATTGGGTCAATATGGGAGAGGCATTATATGGAATAAACCTAATACTTCCCTTTGTAACATATTTTTAAGAAATTACTATTATATTTAATAGTTTCTAATAAAAGAATATGCCGGAATTCGAGATTTTGTTATATTGTATTGTAACAAACGGAACCCAGCATTACTTTAATAAAAATAAAATGAATACAGGCATTCCCTCAAGTAGGAATTGAACCCACAATCATCGCGTTTCCGACTCATACGCTTCATACATTTAAAACTTGTGTCTTCAAATTGAAACATAATATTTTCGCTCTAAAAAATCCAAGCTAAGAATAATTTCTTACGAGATGCGCGTGCGCATTTTGAAAGGACAATTTATCTTATTTTTCTTTCTACGCAACTAAATTTAGTATAAATGTGGGAATTTGTAAGCAATGAATGTTAAACTAATATATGTTTGACGCAAGGCGAGTACCGTAGAACAGTTCCGTTGCATAATGTATAAAGTGATGTCATTTGGATATCGTGATGTGCGAAATTTTAAAGGTAATTCCAGGTCCATTCTTTTTTCTTATTCCACGTTTGGCCTTACAATTGGCGTGGGTTTTGTTTAAGTTTGGTGATATTTTTTTATTTTAAGATAAATCCATCTAATAACTGGGTAGGCAAAGGGAACCTAGTGCTAAGACTCCGTTTTCCGCACACAATTTATTTTTGAGTTATTTCATGTTAAGTGGCTCAACGGAATATCTGTTTTCTTTTCCAGAAATGAAAATGATTCATTTTAACGACATTCACATACAGTTACTGTCCTACAGCGCTATCACGACCACGATATCCAATAAAATAACAATATTTTAATTAAGTTTAACTGTTATATAGCTTTTGTTATGAAAAATTTATAATAATATTAATAAAAACAAAAATCCAAGCGAAATGTACATAGTGTCGATACAGAACGAGTAACCTATGATTAATATTTATAACATTCCAATTCAGCGTTTATTACCGCGTTCCTTTACTTGTTGTCAACTTGTTTCTTTATTTTAACTGTAATTATTAAAATAAGCATGCGACTGTAAACGTGATAGTTTGTGGGTTCGATGCCCACTCGAGAAAATGAAATATTTAATACATATTTTGATTTCTTTGACAAGCAATGCTTCCAGATTCGGTGGAAAGTCTGGATCGGAAGTTAATGGGACCGGAACCTTAACACAAAGTTCCCTGTCCTTTGCCTACCCTGCTAAGCGCTTGCAGCTATAAAAGAATAACAGAATATTGAAAGCCTTCGTGGCGCAGTGGGACGAGTAGTGACTGTAAACGCGTAAAAAACTCGGGAGAGTGAATATAATTAAATTAATTTTACATTTCCATTTTTTGGTATGCAAAGTGCGGCGTTCAGGTTCGCCACTCCACATATTAGCACGATGAATGCGTGAAGGACAGGATGTTTCAACATCAGGTTCCCTCTACTTACCCAGCTATCTGCGAAACTACAAGAATATAAATACGAAAACACATGTACCGACACATAATGTATTTACTTTCTCTGGTGACATTTTAATTGCCTTTCGTGACTTGCATTGTTGCTCAAATAAATACAATTAACAGTTTAATTATTAAGACAATGTCGTAAAGTCGATTATTTGTATACATAAGTGAAATAGATTGCGAATTCGAATCCTGCTCAAAAAAAAGGCAAAAAAGTTTTAAAAAATATTTTTAATTTTTTTTATAAATTATTATATTTTTTAAACATACTGTCATACGCTTATTACGCTGATGAAGATAAAATAAATGTATACCAGTTTGTACTTTGTAAGGGTCAAAAATCAACTTACGAGCATTGCTAATATGTATTGTAATTACTAATAGAAAGTAAACAATGATAATTTACAATTGTATAGTCAAAACAATGAGGTTAAAAGTATAACATATTATTCTAAATATTATTCAAATGGTCACAATTTTAAGTAAAGATAATGGTAGTGAGTGGTCACTACCATCATCTTTGTTGATGATTTGAATTCAACTCCAAAAATTATTATTTTATAATATTCATATATTAAGTAGGTAAATAATAATTGTGTGTTTGTCTATATTCTTAGAAAAAATATTCTTAGAAAAAATATTCTTAAAAGAAATATCTAACATATACATATAAATCTTCAGTCTAGACTTTATTTTAATGTAGGTATTAAATAATTATAAAATCTACAAGGTTTACAACTTCTATACAGGTATGTAAACAGGAAGAGTGATTTCCTTGTAAATCTACAAAACAAATGTTATAAATACTAACGTAATACTATGTAATAGGGTAAAATAAAATTGTATAATCAATTAATTATGTTGTAGGTATCTTTTGACACCTTCACGGCTTAGTGGAAATGTATCTAGATTTCATTCCCCGAGTCGAATCGAACTCACTACCTGCTGTGCCCCTGCTCCACGACGGGCCTCTATATATTTGTAGGTGTTCAAATATATACATTTTCACAGAAAAATCGCATTGGTAAATATACCAATGTAAAGTAACTTTACAATCAACCGTTCAACAGTTCTAACTTGAGAACATTTTAGAATTTCAAGAGTTTCAAGAGTCTAGGATCGATGCAAAAGCCTGCGGACATCTTTCTCTAGATAGTTCCCTTTGTGGAGATAAAGAAGGGAAATTCCGACTGTGAAGTAATAGAGGTGACACCATTGTAGCGGCAGTGTCTGGGTGTATACGCGACGGTTGCGAGTTCGATTAATAATTATTGGGGTTCTTAAACCGGTTGTCTGTACCTTGTTTCACTTGTTCAGTTTTTCTCAGGATCGCGGGGAAGTAACAACGTAAAATTAATATCCAGGTCTACTACTACTTCCCGTTGACTTACAATGATGAAATTGGCAACTTTCGGAATCCAACTTGCATTTACAACGATTTTTTTTATTTTTTTTAACATATCAACGTAACAAGTATAAACAGGTTTGTATATAATTTTTCAGGATTGTTTATAGTTACGAACAAAATAAACACTACGAAAAAAAAAACTAAATTTACTTACTGGATATTACAGTGAAATATTTACATACTAACCGACTTAATACAAAAACCTCTTTTCTTATAATCAGTTAATACACCAAAAAACAATGACGTTGTATTGTCAAGATATTTCAAAGAGAATGAACATTTTACTTTATCTGCCGTTTCATCTCACTTCAATTTGAGAGAATGGTGTCAATAGAAAACAATAGATAAGCAAGTGTTTTGTTTTGTGATAAGATTAAATGTATTTTTCTTTATTAATTCAAGTGAGTGAAGAGATTTTGAATTATTTATACAAAGGTTTCGATTTCTTTGTAAGCTTTCCTTAGTTTTCCGTTAGATTATAAATCTGATGCTAAAGTTCTGAAAAGAGCATTGGCGAATGACATGACTTTGGTCAAAAGCTAAAAATTCACCCTTATGCTGTATCTTTTATACATGGAAATCGAATCCGCTATCATCGCGTTAACATTCCGACACTAACCTGCACTACGATCGCCTTACATTTTATTATACACATTTAATACGAACAATTATATAAAGAAACTTCTAAATTAAGCTCAAAAGAATGTACAAAAGCTCATTGGTCTTTTAAGAAAGTCATTTTAACTGAAGTGACAAGTGAAGGTGTAAGGAATGCCGTTAAAAAGATAAAAAAGCACTGGCTTTCGTTAGCTTTGGACCGAAGAAGCGGGTTTTAATTAAAATATTGTCTCGATACATTTAGGTATACGAGTATGATGCTTAAACTGATAGGGTTTTTAAATTTTATTGGGTGTTGAATATTTAACGCTTAGTTTATAGGTTATTTTAATAATAGCTTTTAAAAGAAACAAAACATGGTTATTGTAAAGGTAGAACGTGGCTTCAAATATCATATTATGATATTTGAAGCATATGGGAAAACTTGTGTTTTCCCTAGTGAAATACGAATAATACACACACACTGTATTTTTATATAGCAGGCCCAGAAAACCTAGTGTCAAGACACTCTGTTCCCCATTTTCCATATAATTTCAAGACATCAAATAATTCATTCCCCTTAACCAGAATCGAATCTATAACCGTCGCGTTTACAGTCACACGCTGTACAGAGCTTAATTCTATACTGTCTCTAGGAAGAGTACGGACATTGTACGGCCCAAGTATACATATATTTGGTCTTGTCGTCGTAAATAGCATTGTACTAAGAAAATCTAAATATGCATATGGACATCGAGATGCTTTCGCCGTTACGAACGGAACGTGAGCCGCGACTAATGACTCAGTTCTATTTACTAGATTTTGCTGTTTCAGTATCTGTGGGCTATGCATTGTGGCTGTTGGAACGCGTCTAATGGTTTGTGGGTACAGATCCTGTTCTAGGGTGGGTTTGTATTTGAAATTAGTGATTCGCTTGAGGCTTCGTCTGCTTAAATTACATCAATAATTTATTATATATTAGTAATTAGAATTCGTGATCTAATAACATTATAATTTTAATGAAAATGTTTATGCATTGAAAAAAAATGTTATTAAATAAAGCTCATTTTACAGCAATTTAGTAAAACCAAATACAAAACGCCGTTAAGAGAAAATGAAAAATAAATTTGCCAAAATACAGTATATAAAAAACCTGCATTAAAATCGTTTCAGCCATTTCTTAGATTAACTTGCACAAACGGACGGACAAAAATGAATTCTTATTCAGTGACCGATTTTTTTCGATCGAATCGAACTCACAACCTATCATATGCTTGTAGCTTGAAACTGTCACATTAACCGAAATGTTCCTCACTTTCAAATGCAATTTCCGAGTTCTGTAGAGAGAGTTAAGTGGCGGAACTCAACGCAGCGCTTTATCTTATGCATGATCGAGACATTAATATTGACCTTGCGCTTTTGACAACGAAGCGAGGTATTGTAACCAGCTAAAGCGTTTATTCAAGCTTTAAAATCACTTAGCTATATAGGCAACCTAGCCCTTCCTTTTCAAAGTGTAAGCGACGCAAAGTACTATATTCCGACAACACCCAATGGACGTCTGTCCACTTAGGCCTAGTTCAAGCGGAAAATCTATTGCCTTTGATACTTTGAGCCATATGTTGGACGTTGTGGGATTAATGGTCGTTAGTGAAGGATGTGGGTTTGATTTTGTGTTATAAAAATATGAATATTGGATGAAAACGGTGCTTCATACAAAAATATTTTATAAATACAAGATTTTTGTCTACAATTTTGATATTTTTATATTATGGTCTTACAGAGAATCAAGGCAAGGAAATCTAGTAACAGACTGTTTTCTACGTTCATACAGAAAAAATATTGACTACGTCAAATGCCTTAGTATAATTAGATCTTGCCTTGAACTAACTAATAAAAAACGCGGCGTTGAGTTTCGCCACTCAACATGTGCTCAACACAAATTCTGCCAGAAAGTGGAGAATGGATGTTCCGATCTGATCGTTTAAACCATAACGAAAAATCCAGATATAAATATAATGATTAAAATGGACTTATAGGAAATAATAAATAATGATAATAATAATTCCAGTACATTTTAACTGTAAAATTGTACAAGTTTTTATCTAACTTAAGTGCCTACGAGTTATAACTTCATATCGGCATTTGCAATATGAATACCGTTCACCAACGGTGTATGTAGGTTGTTTAGCTGATATGTTATATTAATATATTGATTAGGTTTCGTAGCACAGTGGTACAGTGTCTGAAAATAAACGATGGTCGTGGGTTCCATCCCCATTTGGGAAATGATTCGATTTAAATTAATTTCAGTTTTCTTATTGGTAAGATCTCGAGGTCTCCAACATACTTTTCGTATTAAATAACGAATCCTATAACACCCAGAATTATTAATCACACAGCCTCCCCATAATAATGCAATAGTACTGTCTCCAAAGAATTAAAAATGGAAATGGATATGTTACGAGATAATAAAAGAAGCAGGGGCAGGCAAATCAAACGAGAGGAACATTATAAAAAGGTAACTTGGACCAGCTACTGTCAAATATAAAAACAGATCAGAATATACAAGGATAGGCAAAAATGGATAGGTTTAGAGGAGGCGTTTGTCGAAAAACAAACTTAGCGTTGGCAATACTTAGATTAGGTAATAGAATAAACACAGTAAAATTGTGTAATTCTTTCATTTTAGATTTATTTTATTTCTTTTACTTAGCTATATCGGTACATCTGTTAATTCAGAACCAAAAAAACCCGAACTAAAACTTTCACAATTTCCTTCAACAAAACAAATGGATTAGTTTTTCTTTTTAACTGAAACGTGGAAAACAAAACAAGTTGATAATGAAAGATCAACGCTCGGCTCCAACGTGAGGAGTTACGAAAACGGCAATGTGACTGTAATATTTTATAGTAAACAACAGTTAGTGGTTAACTGGTGATGTAATTTAATTGAAGGTTGATTTGACAGGATGATAAATAAAATTACGTCTGATGATTGAGTTATTGTATTATAGTAAGACTAGCTTTTGAAAGCATTTTGGCTTTTGAAAGTTGTGGAAGAGACCAGTCCTGGCGCATGGGCACAAATATGGGACTGTACAGACAGGTTTTTGTTCCCATTGGAAATTAAATATTTTCAGTTAAGTCCCGCTACTCAATGTCTTTAGAATTCAACGGAAAGTGGGGAACGGTAACGGAGTGTCTTAATCTTAGCTCAGGTTCCCTCTGCCTACTGCTTTGTGCGTTAAAAAATTAAAAGTCCGTAGACTGCTATTCAATTAGAAAATAGCGTATTTTAACGCTATGTTTAAATTAGTATTTACCTCAAGTAACATAATCCATCAATATCCATGTTATAAGTTCTTTAAAAAATCATACATAAGTATACAATAAATGATTTCTAAATAAGATTTGATATACGAGAAGTCGATACCTACGTGTTAAGCTTACGAAGCATTCATAGGATTGGTTTTCTCCGAAACACCACTGTGAACGGTGTGTGTGGCCGCGACAAGTATATAAAGCCAAAAATTGTTGTATGACGATTATTCTGGTTTTATTTAGCTTCCCGCTGTATCCAGTACGCAAAGGGAACCTAGTGTTAAGACACTCCGTTCCCATTAACACACATCCGTTTCCCACATACAAGCAATTACACTTGCAACAATATAATACAGATACTTATTATTATCGACAAAGTTTCTCAAATCTATCTTATCAGATATTTCGTAGGTCTAAGTATCACGCACCGTAGAGATTTGACCACGTTTCGCAACTTTTAATTAACGGGATGGCTGGATTCAGTTACTAAGGCCCATGTATCGATTATGTTCGTCTCTTTTAAAGTATTCTGTTTGATATGTTAAAGGGGGAATGTTGATAGAATGTTGTTAAAAGTTACTTTTAATTTAATTAAAATTTAATTTATTTGAAATATTTTTCTAAGGATCACACTTTTTAGTAGGAGTTACATTCTGTTATCATTTCTATTAGCTGAATATGAACCTGCAATGAAAATACCAGAACCAAATACCAAGTAAAATTTAAAAACTAGCTACTTTCATTTAAGCAACATCGATAGTCACACAAAAACAACGATTTCTAACGAATCCTACTACTTGAATGTACTAAGAATTGATATACAAAGACGCCGCAAATACGTGGAAGCTCATTCTTAGAAACTAAGGTTATACTAAATAGTTAGATACTATAGCTACTATAGTTTTGTACAATGTTTGTATGATAGGATCTTACCGAATTATTTGACCTATAGTTTATGTGAAAGGATATGGTTGAACGGTTAAGATTTATGGTATACAAAGTAGTTTCTGTTACTTTGTCAATTTTAGGATTCCGTAGCTCAAAAAGAAAAACGGAACCGCTATAGAATTATTGGTCCGTCTGTCTGTCTGTCACCATTTATGACATATGTGAGTTACAGGTGGAGCTGAATATTCTTTTGGACAGCGTTCACGTTTAATCAAATACTAAAAACCGTAGGTATATAAGTAATTATTACGTAAACAATATTTAGGGTGCGCTATACATACTCGTATATACCTACATAGGGAGGAAGTGTATGAATCATTCAATAAAATCATTCCTATAGCATGACTAGACCGGAATTGATTAAATTACACGCGTTATGATAGATAAAACAATTCAAATTAAATCCAATAGTGTAATACTGTTTTAACGTTTAATTTTTTTATCTTATTATTTCTTAATTATGTGACTAGATACTATTATTAGAGGCTATCGTAGCGTAGAACAGCTTCTGATGTAAACGCGACGGTTGTGAGTTCGTTTCCAATTCAAAGGATTGGATTATTTTCATTTCTTGACTCTGATAACAAGAGAATGTGCGGCGTTGAGTTCCGCCATTTTGCAATCAATGTGCTGAAAATGGGGAAAGGAGTGTTTTTTTTAAGGTTTCTTAGTAAGTCGATACTTACTAAGAAACTTTAAAAAAAAACACTACAGTATGTAAATATTAAAATTAGTTTATATTTGTTATTCAGATATTTACAGGTATTAAATTAAGCTTATTTAATTATGAAATTAAAATTTTATCAATATGAAAAACAAAGTCAAGTAGTGGATACGTGGAACGTACTGGTAGCGAATAGACGTCATTGTTAGGGTCACAACTCATTTAGACAAAATGAAAGATTTTTGTGTTTTTAACAATTTACTAAATAAAATATAGAATAAATTTATAATCATAAAACTTTATAATCATAAAGACACTCCTACTTGTTCCCGTTTTCGATACCCTGTAAAGTGGAGAAATAAAAAAATATATAATTGAATTTATAATTATTTCAAAATTATATTCATATGTACTTTATTATATATTTTTAATTAAACATTTTTCGTCAGATCATCTTATGACACTATTTTTATATTTTTATTTTATTATCGGAAGAATATTTATATTAAAAATAACTTACATAAAAGTGCAGAAATGGATTACAATACAAGAAATCTAACACGCCAAATGTTAAACGAATAAGTTGGAAAAATAACAAAAAAGTAATAAGCATGTATTTTTTTTTGTTCCAAATTTTCAGGACAATCCCACAAAACAGTAAAATTAAAGTCACCTTTAAATATTATCTTATCTGGCACATTTCTGAATATCCATATCATATCAACCGATAGTCAAATACCGTACAAAGGTAATCTAAATAATCTACACCATTTTATACCTTAGTGCTATTGTAATAAGAATTATTATGTTTTTAAAAATGATATCTATGAACACTCCAAGGTGCATCTGTCAAAGGGGTGATATAGAAAACATGTATGTGTTATACTTTTAATGGAAATGTTGTTTATTTCACAATATATTAAAGTTATATATAAACGAATGTGAACCTGCTAACACCCTATTAAGTATTAACCAAATTATCAGGAGAGACAAAAAGTGAAAAAAAAATTCTAAATATTTTATTTAAAATTGGAACAGTTGTGACGGCTTCCAACAGGCGCAGGTTCAAATCAAATTACGTTAAAATTTTTAACTTTTTCCTAAATAAGTACAATATGTATCATCCAAAGATATTTGCAAATTTTAAAATTGATTTGTATACTTTAACATATGAAATAAAATAAAGATCAATTTTGTATTGTTTTTCTAATCAAACACACAAACTACCATTTTATAATATCAGAGACAGAGGGAACCTAGTGTTAAGACACTCCGTTGCCCACTTTCCGCCGAATGCTGGAGGCAGCTTAGGTATAATATAGATATCTAATATTTCTCTTTATGTATTTAAATCCATGAAATTTAAGCTACATTAGGCTATAACTGAACAGACGTCATGCAATCACGTTTATTTATTGTTATTGAGTACAATTGAAGTGATGAAATAGAATAGCTTATTCAAGGATTTACTATGGATACTTGTTTGTTATATAACAATTGAACTAGGCTCTGTTTATATTAGAATTATTCTAGAATTAGGGTACATTTGGCCATCCAATAAATTCATTATCCATAAATATTCGTAATTAATAGAAAGATACATGTACACGCGCAATTTTTTAAATGATCGCTAAAGGAGAAGATATTACAATTAGATTTTTCCCTCAATAATTTTTAACAATCTAATATAAGACATAATAATAATTTGTTTTTGGCCTCACACAGCAGGATAGGCAGATGGAACCTGGGAACCTAGTATTAAGATTCCCATTAAACCACTTCCGTTTCTCATTTATTGCCGAACTCTGGAGCTCTCGAATGGGAATCTTCAACCCGTCACATCTACAGTCGCACGCTCGCGCTTCTAACCTCTAAACTCTATCTATAGTATATTTTATTATCCATACCTATATTATAAATTCGAAAGTAACTCTGTCTGTCTGTCTGTCTTTTACGCAATCAGGGCCAAACTGCTAATTTAATTGTGATAAAATACTCATATAGAGATACTTGAGGGTCTCGGGATGAACATAGGATACTTTTTTTTTCTCATGTTTGTAATATTTTCGATATATACCAATATATTAAAATACTTATTAATTTGACATGCAATTTATTACGCCATGTTAATAACAGCCGTCGCTATGCGACTGTTGCTAAGCAACGATTTGCAAAGTTTGTTGTGAGAAAATGTCACCAAAAATGAGCTTGCTTAACGCATCTCTCTATTGAAAACTGAACATAATTTCATATTATTATATATTTAATAAATATTCGTATAGTTCAAGCGGGCGTAGCCGCGTTCGGGCCCACTAGTACAAAAATATATATAAAAAAGCCAAAAATACCTTTTTCCCATCGCGGAACTTCACAGTGCCCTCAATGATAGATGTGGCTGGACTGGAATCCCCCATGTTTGTACCTTACGCGCCGCGGCCACAGCGCCACAAAACCCTCATTATGTCACTGGTGCATTATAAATAGCACTGCACTGTTGGTACACTGTCACTGCACTGGTTTAGGGTTTACCTGGAAATTGGAAAAAGAATATGAGATAAGAATATATTAAGACTTTTGTGTGAAAGGCTCGAACTAAAAATTAATTATTATTGTATAGGTGTTGAAAAGATTTTTTTTACTTCAAGGTAGGCAGAGGGAACCTAGTGTTAAGACACCCTTTCCGTCCACTTTCCGCCGAATTCTGGAAGTATGGCGTGTTAAATTGTGGAACTCAACGCCCACGCTTTACTTTGTTATTAGAGCCAGGAAAATATTAAATACATTTCCTCGAGTGAGAATCGAACTCTGTCATTGTCACTATTGTAGCCCTGCGCCACGACTGGCCTCTTAAATAAATATTCCATACATTTCCTATAATAAATAGTTCTACTAATATATTCAAATAGAAACACAGATTATAAAACAAAGGTAATTATGGCTGGCCAGGGACATAGTCACAACCGCATGGATTCTTCATATAATTAATTCATAGACACGACTTGTACAACGTTTTATTTAAAGCTGATAAAGATAATGTTTTCAACTAGGATTGAATTTTTTAAAGTTTAATTTTCCTATTCTTATAGATTGAGTATGATATTTTTTTTTATTTATTTCACGCTGCGCTGTGCTGGGAATTTAGTATTAAGACACTACGATGTCCAATAAGCAGTTCCATTTGCCACTACGAGTGGTGGAACCCAACGCCACTTATAGCCTCGTTACCCAAGAGAGAGAAATAAAAAAAATTAACATTTCATTCCCCAAAGTTAAAATCGAACCTACAAACCGCACGCCTGTGCCACTGAGCCACGACACCTTAAATACTTATTTTAAAGTCGTAAATTTTATTATACTGCAGTACGCATCGTAATATAGACATTTTACAACAGGCTGATGTGCTTTATCTAATGTGTGCTTACACGCTAATGGTAATATAATGACTTTATAAAAAATTGTACACAGTGTGAAAGATTTTAAATTTACCTTTATCTACTTTAACAAGGTTCTGGTATTTTTTTATAATAATAATAATAAACTAAAGGTATATCTTTAAATTTTGTGGGTATTATTGTAAAATCTATGCGCTGCACAGGAATCGATCCCACAACATACTGTAAGTCCGAGCGTTTTCAACATTTTTTTTTATTATAAACTTTTAGTTGTTTACATCTCACCACCATTAAATGAAATGAAATTAAAATTCTATAGATCTTCATTAGAACTCTTTAAACTAAACAAAGTTACAGGATTTCTGAACATCGCGATACACTACAAAATTCGTTTCTTTGTAAAGTATTGGGTTCCGCCACTCAATACTGAATATGCCGAGAGATGATGGGTGGGGAACGGAGTGTATTAACACTAGAGTCCTTATGTCTATTCTACTACGCAGAAAACAACTTGATGCCGAAAATAATATGAACCCAAAACCATCACAACTAACTTTATGTTATTTACTTAAATTTGCTTGAAAAAAATTGCGTTTCTTAACAGTTTTGATCGATATCGGGTAAGCGACCCAAGATTGCCGCCAGTAAATAGCCAATCCCGCCTTTATGACGTTAAATCTGTATTCCATGGTAATGTCTTTGTTTGGTGCAAAATTGTGCTATCAGAAAGCATAAGGATACTTTTTTTTACATTAGGGCAGGCAGAGGGAGCCTGGGGACCTAGTGTTTAGACACTCTTCTCATTAAGACACTTCTGTTCTCCGCTTTCAACCGAATTCTAAATAAACAATAAAAAAATTCAATCTATTGTATCGACAAGTGTCGATTAGTTCCGGTTATGTAATAAACTGAATGTATTGTTACCTGTAGTGTTATACAAAATAAGATTTTATCAAATAATTTAATTTGAAATAATAACTTAAGTCCATATAGCAGGTTTTTCCTAACAAATATTTATATATGCAGTTCTAAAACCTAAATTGTAAACTAGAGGCGCTCCAGGCCGAAGGGCACAAGCGTGCGACAGGTTGTGAGTTCGATTTCCACTCGAGGAAATGATGTATTTAATATTTTATTATTATCGATTTCGATGTCTCTAAATTAAGTGGTGAATAGAGTGTCTTGACATATTTTACTCAATAAAGTGTTCTACAGAACACGTTGGAGCTTTCATTTCAAACGAATTATAAATTCTAAAACCTTCTAACGTTCACTTTCGTGTTTGAGTTTTCATATCAAATATTCATATTTAGGGCTTATAGCCACTCAATATAATGAATTTGAATTTTATTATTATTTATTTATTGTTTTACTTTGGAAAAATAAATAAAAAATCATTTTTATATAGAGATCGATTGCTGACGGTAAGCATGACGGCTGTGGGTTTGATTCTTATTTAGAATTTTCATTGCCTCGTTTTCTCGTGGAAGTAAGACAAAGTCCATTGTTGACTTCCACCACTCAACACATAATGTCGCAAAAGTCCAACGGAAAGTGGGGAACAGAGTGTTTTGACACCGGGTTCCCTCTATGCCACTTAAATACCAGTTACATCATAAAGACTTTTTTTTCTCCTAACACAGCCCTATATCCGAATTAGCGAATCAACGTATTACAAAATGAAAATTTTGTTTCAGAATCAGTCATATGAGAAACGCAAGCTTTTAAGTTTAGATTAGAATCATATATGAGTATTCATAATAGGGATACCCGTTTTAATTCGGTTATTGTCTATATTCATTTATGAAATAATTGTAGCTAGTAATTTTGTGCCATATTTGGTATGTTTCTTTGTCTTCACGCTTTATCCCGCACAAAGCAGGGTTTAGTCATAGTCATACGTTTGCGCTCCTACGCCACGGCGGCTTCATATTTTTTTATTAAACTAGCTTTCGTCAATGGCTTCGCTCAATTTTAATATTCGGTAAGTCAACGAAAAGTATACTTTATAAACCAATAATAAGTTTGTGATGATGATACAAAATGAAACAAACATAATGCATAACATAATGTTTTGATTGCCTTGACTTAGAAGGTTGTTTTTTTTTGTGCCCCTAGAGACTGTATACTTCAATATTTATGAATATTAATTTCAACCTGATACCCCAAATCAATTACGAGATAAATGGCCTTGACAGACAGAGGGTAACAATGTGATCCTACAGGGTTTTCGTTTTTTTTATTTTGAGGTACGAAATCCTTAAAAATATCATATTTTTTCTTTTATAAATAATTCCAAACCAATTCTTCAAAAAGTAACAAGTTTTAATAAAACATACTTACAGATGTCGCGCCGTGCGTAAGTTATTCACAATAAGTTTTCCAATCACCTCCTACAAAGTTATTCAATTTAATCTTTCTTTAAACTTCTTTGAGTTCTTGTTGTTTAAGCTCGAATTTTTAATAAGAAACTAAAAATATTTACTTATTCATAGAGAAAATGTAAAAATGGACAATTGTTTTCTACTTTTTAAATAACAAAATATATTGCGTACTGAATAAAGATTTTATTTTATATACAAATATTACATCAAAATCGTTAAGTTTGTCGGCAGATTCCGTTAGATACATAGTTAACTAATGAATTAATTTATATGAAGTTCATATTAAGCCATATATCCCGAATATAGCAGGGTAAACAGAGAGATCTAGTTTTAAGATGCTATACCGCTGCGCCACAAAGGCATCAAAATTCAATTTATTCTCACCAAGCTTATAACGACGCAATGTCCAGAATCCAGAATTTGGCGAAAAATGAGGGACGTAGTGTCTTATCACTAAGTTTCCTCTGATTACCCTGACGTGTGCGAAATACAGCGTAAAGCTATAAAAAAGCAAATAATACCGCACTAGGTACATAAAAAACAAAAAACAACCAACTATAAATATCTACTCGTAAAATGAGATAGTAGATACTATTTTGAAAAAATAGCACCCAGTGCATGGAGGGTAACTTTATCGTGGGTTCGATTTTTCAAATGGAAGCGTAAAACCCACGCGTCCCATATGTTATCGCTATTGAATATTTGGCACTAACGGCCCCCGCGGGAACGGTATCGTATGAACTAAAGCCATAGGATTTGTAAATATTACCGTATCGATTTAAGGACTCGTATCGTACATGTTTATATAGAGTGTTTCATTTTGGGAAATGATAAATACCTATTATGTTTACCCTGTATACAGATACAATTTTAGGAGAAAAGCTACAAAATCTGTTGATAAGCATTTCTGTTGCAAAATTGGAAGCACTAGCGTAATTCAACGCCGCAAACTGTTTATGTAGACTGCAGAATTTTTATTTTTTAATTAATTAAAACCACAACCAGTACTTCTAAAGCAAAACATATTTAGTATTTCAATCTGTCTGTATATATAGAATGAGGAAATTGCATTAATAATATTATTAAGTAATATATAATTGTATATGTACCTACATGATTACAGGGAGCTCGTGATTACTAATAATTCTCCACAAACCAGACATGCAACCAAAGATATAATCAATGCAAATAGTATATTAAAAGATCAATATTCTCAATGATCCACACAGCGGATACTACTTGTTTATATATTAAAATAATATTAATAGATTTTTTTTCTCAGTTTCACGCATTGTAACACGGGATAAAGCGTGAAACTACGCCCTGACACTTTGGGATCTCTTCCCGTCTTATTGAGTGAGACGAGAGATTTTGAGTGCGAACTGTTTTAATAGAGCTCGTTACTATTTACAGTCGGAACGTTTTCACACTTCACCATGATGATTTTGAAAAATATATTATTCTAATAATTTAATAAATATATAATAAAAAAAAGACATGTCACTGCGTTCCTTCCGACTTAAACTGTCAAAAGAAAGTACACATGAACTTAAAATGAAGGATTTACGGATAAGTAAGTACACGATATGTTACGTGCATAATTAAATATCCATTTCCGTTCAAGCGCTAGTGTAATTACGTATGTCTTAATTTAAGTGGCGTTATCTAATAAGTTTTTGTAGTTAATTACCGGAAAATTAATGACAGCTAGCCTGTAGCACAGGTGTAGCTACAGGTATGGAAAGTTGTTAGAGATTTTTTTTAATAATGGAACCTAACGCCGTAACTTTACTAATTAAATTAAAATTTAAATTAACTCTATATTATATACAGCAGGGTAAGCGAAGTGGATTTAGTGATAAGACATTCTGTTCCTCATTTTCCGCCTAATTATCGAGACATTGCGTGTTCTTAGGCAAAACTCAACTTCGCACATTGTCCAGTAAGTGGAAATCGAACCCACAAGAGTCACATTTACAAATTTTTCAATGCGTTTAACTAATATATTTTTTATAATTTCTTTTTTATTTCTTTCTTCGAATAAAACTTTCTTCCTTAATCACTTAACTTGTAAACATTACTTATGATATAACGGAAACACTTTTACTATTGAGTTCTTATTTCACGCATCACTGACATCTTTAACACCGACTGTAGCGTGTTTCGCTTACAGTCGATTACATTCGATATGCGTGTTGGGTGGTAAAACTGTAAAAATAATTTATTTTATAAATTTTACGCATTTATAAAAAAAACTATAATTATTTACTAGTGGCCATTCGGAATTTCGTTTTCGTGATCGCTAAAACGTAAAAACTAAGTTTCCGTAGCTTTTTTAAATTAATGGTCTTTTAGTGCTGCCTTACAAGTCCCAAGTAGTCAAAGATATGACATGAACAATGGACATGCCAAATTTCAGCATTCAACTTCTCGCCGTTCTGGTCGGTTTGTTGTAACAAATGGAGTGCCTTAACACTCCGTTAGTATTAAGACTTTTCTTTTCTCTATTTTTCGCCGATTTCTGGAGGCTTTCCTTGATGAGTGCAGGAGCTTAACGCCTCACTTTACCTTGTTACCAGAGCGAGGAATATTGAATATTTCATTTACCGAGTGGTAATTGAAACCATAAAATGTCGCTTTTGAAGTCATGCGCTTTTGCCCCTGTACTTCGACTGGCCTTCATATGTATTATAGTTTCCTATTTTTCTACAAAAATATGACTCCCAACTTTTAAATAATTCTCCAAAGTTCTCTAAAACCGAACACCATGTATACTCAGTAACGACAGTCTTTAGGATATACCGATATTTGCGTTAACAACATTACGTTATAATAACTAATACCAATAAGCTACCCTATTTCGATTAGCCAAGGGGACACGAGGGTGATAAAATTAATTTACTAAGTGTTATGAAAATATTAATTATAAGTAAAAGGAATTGAAGCGCAGTTGCACAACCGTATATGGTTGTGGGTTTAAATCCAGCTCGGAAGAATTAATTATTTATTTAATATTTTTACTTCCTCATTCTGATAACAAGGAGTGCTGCCACTCAACACGCAAAATCTCGAGAATTCGGCGAGTATTGGTGAAAAAAGTGTTAAAACACTGGGTCCCTTCTAACTACCCTGCTATTTGCCGAATACAGCGTGAAGCTTAAAAAAAATTATTAGTGAAGTGGACATGGGAGTGATAAAATTAATTTACTAAATGTCATGAAAATATTAATTATAATAGGAAAGATAGCATCCAGCTGGGTGACTAACAGGGGAAATAAATGGCATCTTATTAATAAATGGTATAACATCTGGCGTTAAGTTCTATGGGTTCTATACAAATATATTTACATACTATACTACATGTTCAGTGGCGAAAACCAACGCCGCGCTACATTATTACCAGAGGAAGGGAATGTAAAGAATTCATTCCCTCAAGTGAGAATCGAATCCACAATTCGAAAATACATCCAAAAGTAAATGTCATATACTAGAAAAGTATAAATATCATTTACCACTTAAAACATCAACAAATCTATATAATAATAAACAATCAAATGCATAGCAAAAACGCATCTCAAAGACACCCAGAGTGCATTATGCACATCTGCCGGCCATCTGCTTCTAAGAAATTTCAAATCGTTTCACAATTTATCAATATCTATTGTTATATTTGCAACCATTTATCTACTGTAGGGTTTTGTCACCTTTTGTTGTTGTTTTTATTTGTAGGTGAGTAGGTTCGATTTTTGTATTAGAATGGAAAGTGTTAATTGTTACAAAATGGTTTTAAATAATAAAATATGTAATTTGGAAGTACATCTTTGTCATTTATGTTATATAAGTATAGTTTTTTTTTTCATCAAAAAGTAGGCACTTCAAATAAATTATAGTTCTGTGATGATAATACTAAATTATATAATCATAATAATCATATAATACTCGTATATTATTAATAGTAACACGGAAATGACTAATAGCTCACATTGTAAAATGAACTTTGTATTTGAAATAATATCTCAAATGCAAATGTAATAAAGAAGTAAATTTAAATATATTAATGTGTCAAGTAATTATTTTTTAGATAAAAACAGTAATTTTATTTTAGTTATGTTCTATTTAGTTATAATTTTTTATTTTTAATTAATTCGGTCCAAGTTTTAAGTACGTACTAAGTAAAATCGACGGTTGTTGGTTCGATTGCCATTTGATGAAATTAAATATTTTCATTCCCTTGCACTAGTAACAAATAAACAAAGATAAAGCGCAGCGTTCAATTTCGCCATTCTGTGTCTTTTCGTCTTTAAAAAAAAATATTTTCGTGTTCTAAACACTACGTCGAAAAGACAACTCCTAAATACACATAATGAAACCAAAGTTTACTCAACAGTTTTTTTTTTGCCAAACAGGTTTGAACAAGTTAAAACCGTACCACACAAAGTATGTGGTCAATCAGCACCTGCTCTCACTCAATACAGCCTACAAAGGCAAATGACCATGCCATGTATTTTTTCTTACTTTTTTTATTACCTTAGGTAGGTAAGGTCCTTGAAAAGAGCTGAACGGAGGTAAAAATATTAAGAAATTAGATTTTTTTACTGTTAAAACTTTAAATGCTTTGAAAACTGTTGCGAAGGTTATGCTAGATTCCCGGGAAGATAAATTATTTATGTACCCCTGGTAACAGGGCAAGCTGCGGCGTTGAGTACCGCCACTTAACACGCAATGTCTCGAAGTTCGGCAGTACCTAATATCTATCCTGTAAATGCAGGATACAGCGTGACTGTCAATCTAAATAATTATGGACAAGTCGAAAGAATCTAATGTTAAAAGTATATTAAGCATTTGTTTCTCTACTAGTGGTCTATATTTACAAAAGGAAGTTACAACAAGGTTTAATAGGTATGTTATATTTTATTTAAGGCTGCCTACCCTGCTGCATGCGGGATACAGCGTGAAGCAGATTTTTTAACGAAGAATAAAGCGTGAAATATTAAGAAATTACAAAAAATAGCTCAGTACATACCATACAAAGGTGATTGACCACACTCTCAACCAAGCCATACATTTTGCTTACATTTTTTATTGTTCTCATGGTTCTTGAAGCGTGATCCGAATATTTTAGCAAATTAAACTTTTCATTACTAAAATGTTAAATACCTACCTTTTTTCTTTGGCAAATTAATAAAATTAAACATAATATATTGTTGGAATTAATAGTTTAAAGTCGAAATATATATATGGGAATATCCAAACAGAAGTAATTTATTAAATATTGCAAAACAACCAAGCCTAGTATAGTGTTCACGCTGTTGACACTCCGTTCCCATTAAGTCACTTCCTTTCCGCATTTTCCACTGAATTCTGGAGGCATTTCGTATTAAGTAGTGCAATTCAACGCCGCACTTTGCTCATTATCAGAACGAGGGCATGATAACATTAAATAGTTCATTCCCCCAATTGGGAATCGAATCTACAATCAACCACGTGGCCACTATATAATAATACAAAAATTGAAGACACATTTCAAAACTAAACTAAAGTTAAATGAAAACGAAAGATAAAGTAGTTTGTTAAATTAAACGTAAGCTAACAAAAAATATGCCAGGTGCTAGCCCTACCGCGTTGAGCGTTCCAGGTGTTGCTTCGATTCAATACTCGTTTTTGCATTGAAACCTTATGCATGCATATCTTTCATGTCCATTTTTAACCTTATTCCATATTAATGAATCTCAATCATAGAATGTCTAGAATAAGGAATCCATGTTATGGACATCAAGAATGAAGAAACGAAAGATGAAGATGTTTTAAAACATGGGGCAGGGTACCACTTCGTTTCCGATTAAGGTTTCCTAAACTTAACTTTCCGCTAAATTCTGAATGCACTGCACTTTGAGTAGCGGAACTCAATTCCGCACTTTACCTCGTTTCCACATTAAGAAATTATTGTTTTTTCCACTTCCTCGCGCCACGATTGGTCTCTTACAAATTTATTTAAAACATAACATTTAAATCTTTTTATTTATCAGTGTCTTTCTTTCCTTGATGGTTATGGAAAATTTTGTCCTTTTAACCGACTACAAGGAAAAAATGACGGCTAAGGTAAGGTAAGGTAAAAGGCAAGATAGATGTTTGCGGAATTGTTAAAATTAATGATACCTGGGTTTTTTGCGGTAGAGTTGTCGGCGACTAAATATACAAACTACAAAGTAGTGCTTTAATTATATTTTCATAGACTAAATGTTGAAGACTCTTTTTTTTTGTTGTGCATTAAGAATTGAATATTGCGGGTTTGATGCTCTCTCCGTGCTTCGTTTTTTTAACAAAAAGACAAATTGTAATTAAGGAAACTAATTTAGTTTTCTAGTCAAATTATTTTGAATTAGTTATATGTAAATTGTATTTCAAGTGAAAGTGCAGCGTTGAGTTTCGTCTAATATTTTAATAAAATACATTTTTTAATTACTGCAATAATATACAGAGTCAAATTATTTCCGTCCAAAAGCTTAGAATACTTCAAGAAGCACTGAAAAGTTGAACAAAAAGTCATACTTAGTTAAGTGTAAGCAACTATTATCACATAGATAACTAAAGTGACGTTCACTTTAGTTAGGTGTTGAAGGATGTGGAGATCCTTCATTTATAGTTCGAAGGCCATCTCATGTTCATACTTATCTATTCTACACTTACACACTAAGATATTTTAAGTTACAGAATAGTAACAACAAATATATAAAAAACCATAGTAAGCTGCAAGTCGAGATATTGTATGATGAATGGTGACACCCAACGGTGCGTTTTTTTACCGGAGCAATAATAGAACCTACTACTACTGTGCATTTACAGTTCGCCGGCCTCAAAAACTAATTCCTTTTTTTTTCTTAATTTTTAAATTAAAAATTATCCCCATGTTGAATATTCAAGGGATACTAAATACATAATTCATCACCCAAATAGTGTGGAAAAGATTAATTTTGTATCCCAAAAACCCATACAAAAACCGCATCCGCCATATGTCGATTTGTGGTCAATTTACTGATAGTAAGTTATAGCTTTTGTGTTGAAATTTAGACTTTATATTTTTGCAATAAGAGTTGTTTTTAAATGACTGAAATTTCAATTGCGCGTTAAGTAATTTTTGTGTCACATTCTCCGCTTAATAAAGCCATAAGAAACGAAAAGTTTAACCTTGTTTTGTTTTTGAAAACTCTCGCTTTTTTTGGCAAAAGGCAGAGAGTTAATAAGAATGAAAGCTCATGTGAGTAAAAAATTTTTGGCCGGGAAGTGGCGAACCGGCCAATATTTTTTTTTAACTTCACGCTATATCCTTATTCTACCAGGGTAGGCAGAGGAAATTTAATATTAAGGCACTCCGTATACTACTCATACGCCGAATTTTCGAGACTATAATGAAATTGTTACGGAACCCTCTGTGTACGATCCGACTCGCACTTGACCTTTTTCTTTTTCTTTCTTGAGTTTTTTCATTTAGCCAGAACCATCCCACGAGGATCATATAACTAAATGTCGCAATAATTTGACCACATAATTAAACTAATGAAGCGATCATTTAGAAAGCTTTTTTTGAGGTTTTAAACTCGGCTAAGGAACATAACGACCACATGCTGTAATATTTGTTTACTATATATACTAAAAAAAAACTACTACTTGTTTACTAAAAAAATTGTAAATTTAGTGACCACCAAGGCGAAGTGGTACGCTATCCGACTGTATACGCGATGGTTGTTAGTTCGATTCCTACTCCAGGAAATGATTATTTGAAATTTTTCTATTTAAAAAAGTATCCATTCGACTATTTTCCTCAACTTGTTCTACGAGTATGCAGGAAAAAAATAACAATATTGTAAAGTAATAAACTATAAATAAGATTAAATATTTTATATTTCATATCCTAACTCTGGTAACAAGGCGTCAACACAATGGAAATGGGGAAAGAAAATGTCTTAATGGAAACAGAGTGCCTTACCACTACGTTCCCAGGTTCCCTCTACCTACTTCGCTATATATAAAGAAAAATAAGAATTGAATCTAATAATGAGATATTAAAACTCCATATAACGTATACGTCAACAAAGTCACGTTTATTTATCCACGTAACGATGAATTTGCAATTTTTTATCCTTAACCATACATGAAATAAGTTTTTAACGTTGAAAGGTTATTTTAGTTACCATTTGGTTATACCTAGCCTGTTTTTACTTTAGATAAAACTATGAAAAGGAAAAAAATAATCATGATTGATGATATTGATATTAATTATTCAATCTGTTTTTATTTTCAGCTTCATGGACGACGAAGCCTAGTGTTAAAACACTCCGCTGCTCACTTTCCGCCGAATTCTGCAAGCATTTCGTTTTAAGTGGCGGAACTGAACACCGCGTTATGCCTCGGCACCAGAAATGAAAATATATTTTTTCTTCGAGTGGGGAAGTGTTTTAATGGGAGCGATGTATCTTGCACAGTGTTCTTTTGCAGAAATTCTTGTGATTATCTATAATTTTTAAGAAACGTACCTATAAAATTATATTAAATCTATTAAAACCATAGAAGATAATACTCAAAGTTGCCATTACCTTTCAAATAAAGTCCCGCTATTTGGCAAGCGAGCCAACTCCTGACATTAAACGCGATCGCTATGTAACATTTTAGCGCCTCTGGGCTAAAGATTTATATCCTTTCCTATACGTTTGTATGTTTGTTACTCATTTATGTAGGAACTGCTGGACTGATTTTGATTAAATTTACTATGTTGAGTGTAAGTGAGAAGATATTTAGGTGTAATGAAATAATATTTTGTTAGGTTTGTAGTTATTTTCATTTTAATAAGTGATCGATTTTTCTTTAAATGAAAGGAATCCATCTGTTGAAAATACATATTACACTGAATATATTTTTCGTCATGTAATCAGTAAATTAAATAAAAAAAACATGCGCACAACAAGTCTTTTTTTTTACTAAACTGGTATTTCAAACTAAAATTAGGTCTTTCCCAAGAAATGTAAGAAGTAACGCAATTTGTATCTCTTATCTTCTCCCATATTAAGACCATGGGCGTTGTTGGGTTTGCTTAGAATGATATCTTACGTATGGTTATTTATTGAGAGGAACCAGAAAAAAGGTCTACCTATTGAATTAAGCTTATTAAATAATTCATAATGTTTTTTTAAAATAAATTATTAATATAATTTTGATAGATTTTATATAGTGTAAGTAAGTTACTTTTAAAAGACACTATTTAAAGAATTTTCTCTTACAGTTTAGTGTCCTACAAAGACTATATATTTAAACAACAAACACTTTTTTATGACTTTCTCAAAAGTAATAAAAAATATAATTTTCTTTACTCCTTATTTACTCGTACGTTGATTATATTAAAGATCGTTATCTCTGCAAGTGCATTCTCCAAGCGCAGTAATTATGAGAGAGATTTGGCAACGTCCGCGCGGCCTTACGTTTAAAACTTTTCCACTTAAACTGAAAATTGGCATTCAATGTAAAAAAATTGCAATTTGACAATTTTTTCATTAAGTTGCAAATATATTTTTTCAGCTTCACGCTGTATCCCACACGTAACTGGGTACGCAGAGGAAGCCTAGTGTTGAGACACTCCGCTCCCTACTTTCCGTACAACTCCATCTATTCTTCCATTCATCCACTCTATCTTATTCTTCTCATGTATGAACACTGCAGTATCAGGTCAAGCTTACTATGTGTAGACAATATTGTTAAAGTGACAGAATAATACACACATACATAGACGCTTACGATGAACTTTATAACACTTGAGGATTGAGAATAACTGAAATATAAAATATCTTAAATTAACAGTACCTAGTACAGTAAATGATTTTAGTTTTCAATAATTTCAAATAAAAAAATCCTTCAAAATTTTAATCAAAATGGAGCATAAAGCCAAAGCCAAGCCAAAAGATCTATTACGCCAAATATCAATAGAATATTTAACCTCCGTTACCTGGATACCTGGCGAGCAAGTAACAATAAGATAGATAGATGTATTTAATCTCCAAGGCAAGACCATTCTCTTAAAGGATAACCGGTGAATGTGGTTTTAGTATGCACAGTGTAAGGAGTCGACTCGAGTCGAGAACGTAACTATGTTTACTTACAATGGATATGGGATTTTGAATATTTAAAATAATAGTTTTAAAATAATATTTAAAATAATAGTATTGAAATTTTACATGATTTGGATCTTTATTGCATTTCTCTGAAATAATAAAAAAATAATGTAATATAGCTATTTCGAGTGATTCAATTCTTGTTCTTAAGGCTTAAGAGTGTCTGTTTTAATAAATACGGAGAGAACAAAGTGATTTGTCATTGAGCTGTCATGAATATAATCGTTACATCAAAAAAATCTCGGTATAGCCGGGTAGGCATAGTTTTCGTGATCTTCTTCCTCCTGGCATTAATCCCGGCTATTGCCAGGGTCTGCCCTCCTACTCAACCTACTCCACTTTGCACGGTAACTAAACTAAGTAAATTCCCCGAGTGAGGATTGAACTCACACCCATCGTATCGTTTAAGATTCAGACGCTGTTCAACGACGGCGAATTAAATTAACTTTAAACTCTAACATTAAATATTTCTAAATACCTTAAATTCATGGCATTTAATATAATATTATTGACCTATTGTACTTTCCATTGAAGCATAGGCTGTAACTTGCCGATCGTTGCCAAATCAGTTGGTATGGTATGCTTCGATAACCTGTTAATTATAGACTGGTACATAAATCTATCTTTCTAGCTGTAGGCAAACGGTATTTTGGTTTGTTTAATATATTGGAATTGAACCCGGTATACGTTTTGTGTGTGTGCCACCGTGTTGAGTGGACGGAGAGTGTAGAGAGAGCGGAACTTAACGCCGCTTTTTGTGTTGTTACTGGGAAAAGAAAAATCGTTCAATCGTTCATTCCCTCAAGTGGGAATCGAACCGTTAGATAATGTGAGAACTAGGCCACGAGTAACTAGATAGTAGATAAAAATTAATAGATAAACGTTATTAATCTAAAAACAAATATTATAGTTCTTTCTGATCGTCACTCGTGGAAATGTACAGGAATAATTGGCATACATATTGGAATTTGTTATTCCATCGTGTGGTAATAGAAAGCGCGGCGTTGGGTTCCGTCAATCAAAATATATTGTAATATCTAATATTTTTTTCTCTCTTAAATATATATAAAAGAAGTGTCTGCCTTCACTACTATATTAAACGCCGAAAATATGTAAATTTAAACAAAATATTCTTTGAGCTTGTATTTTTGCTAAAAGTCATACGTAATTTTTATTTAATAAAGTTCCAATTCCAAGTAATTTTATTATAATATTCGAATAATGTAATGTTTTTTTGATAAAACAAACGGCCTGAATATATATTTGTATAATATAAAGGTTTCAATTACAAAATTATCAATTTACTGCTATATAAAGTATTATATTAAAATTATCATATAAATACACTAACTGAGACTTTTTGAGGCCTAGTGTTAAGACTCTCCGACCCCGAAATTTTTGAGGCAATGGATATTGAGTGGCTGAACACGTTGCCGTATTATCGAAACGAGGAAATGAAAATATGAAATATTTAATTTCCTCAAAGGGGAATCGGATTCTCAACTTACCCAGTACTAATTAGAAAGATTTTTTTACTCTTTCCATATAAATATTAATCTTCTTCATAAAAACAGAACACACGGAAACATTTAAAGTTCATCATTATATTTACGATCATCCGACGACGCACATATAAAAATGTATAATTCATACGATTCCTGCAAAAAAAACTACAAAAACTGGTTTTTGATAGGTTATTTTACTATAAAATGCTAAACGACAAATTGGAACTCTCAATTCATACACATAAAGCACACTTTTGAATACCATCCAAGTATTCTTCGCTTAGTAAATTTGATAAAGTAGCTAAGTGCAAAACAAAATTATAGCATACGTACTAAAATTATACCTAGATTAAAACGTAGTCTAGACTGGAAATATGGTCTAGCTTAATGGTGGACATCATTATGAATATGTTAGGCAAATTACCTTCCCACGTCTCCTGCTTTTTATGGCATAGTTGTTTTTTTAGATTCACGCAGAATCCCGCATATAGCGGGCTAGGTGGCGGGGACCTAGTGTTAAGTTCCGTTCCATTTCCACTTAATTTACGAGATATCGTCGGTGCTACTCGATGGTTTTATTATAACGTATTCTCCACTCTTCACTCTGATGTATTAAGAAAAAAATAAAAAAAAAAACATTTCTCTCAGCAAATAGGATGCGAACTTAGAACCATCGCATCGCACCTGAGGCAATTCTGTCCACGAAAGGATAGTATTTAATAAATAAATTTAAAAATAAATAATTAGCAACATGAACGTTACAAATTTCATTATTACCACAAAAAATGCTAAACGAGGACGAAACTAATTAGAATTGAACATAATATGTTCCAACGGCATTTAAAAAAACTAAATATGGATCCAAATTAATATATACGTTGATCATTCATCGGTATATAAATCATTTTGTATGTG
Source organism: Heliconius nattereri (assembly GCA_013403645.1). Classification (NCBI taxonomy): domain Eukaryota; kingdom Metazoa; phylum Arthropoda; class Insecta; order Lepidoptera; family Nymphalidae; genus Heliconius; species Heliconius nattereri. The sequence continues at coordinate 1,990,042 of JAAIXI010000231.1, forward strand.
TTTGTCATTCAATTCCTTGGATTTGGATGAAAGTTGGTGTGTATTTCTAGATTATTTTCGCAGCGAAATTATGTTTTTTTTATATTAGACAAATAGGGAATTCAATTATAATATATTATTATATAATTAATATATAATAACTATAATTTTTCTGTTTCCAGTTAGTTCACCTTCTGTTTTAGTAAGTTGTTAATCTAAGTAATTTATTATCATATATTTAAAAAAATATTTTAACTATCCATAACGTTATAAATAAAAAGCGAAAAACAAAAAACTAGATTTACTTTCAACTCAAAATTCGAAAATTTTGTAATTTCGTAATTCAACTAGAATAAAACAGCATTTTACGCCTCAAAAGTATGAATAAAATTTAAAAAAAAAAACATGTAAAACCGCAGCCTCCACCTATACAAATGCAAAGTAAATATGAAAGTACGTAAGACATTTTCTAACGTGTTTTACTTCATACATTAAATTTGTTGTATGAAATATTCAAGGCTATTACAGATGCGGTTTGAAGAAACTACGATCTATTTCGCAATAAAAATATACGTAAGTTAAAGTGGAGAGAAAATGCTGTTTTTATTAAATTTCTCTTTTAAATAATATAATCTTTTATTTTTTTAAGCTTCACACTGTTAATAGTGATATTAAGGTAAGGCATAGTATTAACTCGCTCTGATCCCGGCTTTCCGCCCAAAATTTCAAGACAAATCCGTTCTTTATCTTGCTAGAGGTAACGAAAATAATTAATACCTCCGAGTGGAAATCAAACCCACAACCGCTCCGTTGCCAGTCACAACGACGTTAAAATTTAAATCGCAATAAAATTTAAATATCGTTAAAAACCGTTACTTTTAAAAGTGTGGAAACAAGTGAGTACATCTAGATAATCTGTACGCAAAGATATGTGGTTTAACTTCATAATAAGTATGTGACTTTATTGCGGTATACGAAACATTCATATGTTCTTGTTTTTAAGTATTCCTTATACTTACTCCATACAGTATTTAGTAGCTACCAGCATCTGTATTAATATTAAAAACAGAACAGTTTGTTTGATTGGCCACAGTAATCTCGTAAACTACTGGTATTAATTGATTAAAATTGAATCAAGGACATAGAAACGAAAAAAAAAATCGAAATAACTCTCATCGTTAACGAATCGAACTTGTAACCATCAGGTGTCCAATGTATTATAAAGCTAACAGTCCGACTGTAGCATTAATTAAATTTTATAACGGTAAAATATTTTTTGTACAAAAATTATGTTTAATTTCGCAGTTATTTTTAACGTGCTACTAATTCGCCCATACGGAATGTGCAAAAAATTTTGCCTTAATCGCGCTCAAGCCGAAATTTATTCATAATTAACAGACAAATTGACGTAATTAGTAACGAAATGTGTTTTTTAATGAAATATGGAAAAGAAAGAAAGCAAATAAAACAATCTTTTAACTAAAATGTATTTAAAATCGTACACCCAAAAAAATTTCTAGAGTAGTTCGACTATGAGTTATCCGTTAGTTACTCAGTAAGCTTTTTTAAGGTTTTCGCTGTATTTAGCATATATTAGAGTAAGTTGAGGGAACGTGAGAACCTAGTGTTAAGACACTCCGTTCCCGTGAAGACACTTCCGTTCCCCACTTTTCGCCGAATTCTGGAAGCGACACGTTCTGAGCGAGGAAATCAAAATATTAACTATTTAATTACCTCTACTGAGAATAAAAACCGCAACCTATCACGTTAACAGTCGCACGCTTATCCTATGCCACCACTGGCTTCAACTATGTTAAAAAAAAACGTAAAAATCTCTCTTATCAATCACTTAGCGTCTAAGTCTTAAACCATCCATCAGCCATACATCATACACAGTTAGAAAACACATTTTCGTGTATTCCATACATAAATATCACAAGATATTACGTGAAAGTTGATTAAGCAATAATTAATTGAATCTCAAGCCGAGCGCGTCTTTGATAAAGAGGTACATGTCGTTAATTATAACCACAATTATCCTTGCACGGTATCACGCGATATTAACAATTATATGGGATATGTAATTATTATATGTTACATATTTAGTCTGATTAATTTAGGTTCACGCTGTATCCCGCTGAGTGTAACTGCCTATCCCGCCGCTAGCAGGATAGGATTGCTTGTTGAGTGGCCAAATTCGACGCGCTTTGCCTCAACACCAGAGCGAGCGAAGTAATGGATATTAAATATTTAATTTCCTCGAGTGGGCATCGAACCCATAATCTGTCACTCTTCTTAATCCTTTATCCAGGGTTAGTTCAGTTGTATTTTATTTTTTTAACAGATATACCAACTCTACTAATAGCTGATACTGAAACAAGAAGGCAGCCTCTCTTTGTTTATATTTTAAAATATGTAGATATAGTAAATTTAAAAAAAAGGTTACATATGCTCATTCAGGAAATTGTAGACTGTTTTAGGTAATAAATTTCTAATTATTTACTTTTTATATAGATACTTAGGTAAGAAGCTAAATGATAAAACAAAATAACGAACCTTTCTGGAAGAGACAGGTAATTTTTAACGGTTGTATATTTGTAATTTTCTTTAGAGATATTAATATAATTATTATGGAATATACTCTAATATCAAAAGCGGATATTAAGACTTTCATCTGTCTAAGCAATGTCTAATGAATAATAAAATAGTGAAAACCGCATCACAAATTATTATAAAAAGTGATACAAATACATTTATTTCTTCATCAATGACTTAACAAATGTAGTCCAAGTTCAATACAAAAAGATTTAAAAAACATTTTAATAAAACGTTTAAAAAAAAAACTATTACAATCTATTACGCAATCGCTTATTGTGAATAAAATCTTTTTACCACTTTAATTTACAGACAAAAAAATCCCTCACTTTCAAGGTCTCTTATTTAATGCGATTAAAGTTTTATATTTTGATTTAACTATTACATTCTAAGTTGCATTCACTATTTTAAAATGCATGTTGTTAAATAGTGACGCTATATTTTATTGAACGAAGGTCGGTCGTAGGTTCGAGTTCCGGGAAAAAGTTTCGCTCGGTTAGCCCTGAGGGTAAAAAAATAGGATTGGATTGGAAATATGGGGAACAGAGTGTCTTGGCACTAATTTCCCTCGCTCTCTTCCAATATTTATTTCTTTTTTACGAAATATTTATATAAAGCGCAGCGTTGGGTTCCGCCTCCAAAACGCAAAAGTTTAAAATGGGCGGAAGGTCAAAAACAGTGACCTACTCACTATGTCGTTTCTACAATATAAAAAAGAAAAAGTAATTTTTAAGTATTTTATATATATGCTAATAAAAATCGAAACCAAATAAGTAGTATAATAAAAATTAAAGATTATTACCTTATTGTTAATTTTTTTACGTTTTCACTGCACTTTTATTTTATTTATATTATCAAATGTGGTAACATTAAACTTTATTTTGAATAATTATGTAACTCTAAATAGGAATTGATTTTAAGTAGGTACTTGTTTTCTATTTATTATTCCTTCTTGTTTTTTTAGAAAATATTTTTACATTATTGCCATTGAAAAAAAAATGCAATAATGAGTTTACGTGATAAGTTAATGGCGTCATTAGTGGTCAGTACTTCTGTAATTAAATTATTTGGATTGTAGTGCCCTTAAAGTGCCACAAAAATATATTTTTTTAGCTTCACGTGAAGCGGGAATATACTGTAAAGGCACTCCGTTCCCACTAAGACATATCCGTTCTCCTTTTTCCGCGGAATTATGAAGACATTTGTATGTTGAATTGAAGATATCAAGGCCGCGCTTTGACTCGTTACCAAAGCGTGGAAATGAAAATATTAAATATTTAATTTCCTCTAGTGGGGATCGAACTTACTATATGTCGCATTTACAATCGCACAATCGCTTTGCTCCACAACTGACCCCATTTTAAAATTTTCATTAGGTAAGTACTTGAATATCAGTAATTTGTAAAAAAAAAGAATCAAACTAAACACACAATACATAAAGCAAACAAGTTAAGACTGCATACACGTGTTTTACCCAAAAGGAATCAAAGTAAGAAATAAACATCTCTAAAATAAATAACCACCGAGTTCTCAACAAAAATGAAATATGAGACGCGTGCGATAAGTTTAAATGAAAATTTAGTTTATTTTTGTTTTTATTTTAAATGTTTAATATTTTGTTCTTTTTTCTTATCTATACTGAAGCCGTTGAGGCACAAGTGTTTGACTTTAAGCGCGGTGATCGTGGGTTCGATTACTATTTGTCTCAAATTAAAGGTTAATTGCTAATATTTTCTATTAATATTACAGATTAACATTAAATAGTTCTAAAACCGCCACCATTTTCCAAATTTTTTGTAAAATCAAAATAAAAGGCGGCTAAAAGAACAATTAGCCGAATCCACCTCGCGTCGAGGCTTTGTTCGTATAATTTCATAATTACCGTACAATAAACTCGTTCGCGATCGTTTCTTTTTGCATCCCAGACCGGTTTCTAACAAGGTTTTAGTCAGAGAATACCTATTTTAAGAATTTATGATGGAATATGAATTCGTGTAATACGAGTCGCACTCGAGGAAATGATACATTTAATATTCTTATACATAACACATTATTATAAATTATGTTATAACATTTTTTATTATTTCAACAATAGAAACAATTAGGTACAGTATTATCAAAATCGGATTAGGAGTTTTTAAGATGCAATACGGTGCGGACATTACAGGTAAAAACTTCAAGGTAACAAATAACAAATACATTACCTTCAAAATTTTACCTCTTTTTGGTTACTACAACTAAGTGAAACATGAAGATATTTTGCGAACTCTTGCGAATGAAATAACCGTGACCACGGATTGGCTAACTTCGGTTTAAAATACAGTTAAAATTAACTTTAATTTTATTTCTCGTATAACTATTAATATTTTCAATGTCAGTAATATTTTATTATATTATATTTCTTTCATTTAAGGCCAGGCGTGGCGCAGCGGCACAAAATGTAACTGTAAACGCGACTGGTTGTGGGTTCTATCCCGACTCGAGCAGATAAAATATTTATTTAAATTTATATTTCCATACTTCGCTCCGGTGTCGAGGCAAAGCGCGGCGTTGAGTTCCACTACTCATCACACAATGCTTTTTGAATTTTCGCTCTTCACTTTCCGCCGAATTTAAGGAAGGAAGATGAAGATCTTCATCAACCAGGCTTCCTCTGACTACTGATTTTTTTATTTGATATTTTGATATTAATATGTTTCTTTCAATTCTTATTGTGCGCTTTTTAATATTTCTTGCTTATTTCTTAGAATGAGTAAAAAATTCTTAGTAAACACATAGGTAAGTATAAGAATGTCTGTCAGTTCTTCTTGGAACTTATTGATTTGATTGAGTCTCAGTTTCCTGTTACAGGTAAATGGTAGAATAGGTATATAATAATAAATAATTTTCATTTGATATTAATTTGAATGAAAAATATTATATTTTAATACTTTCGCTCTAACAGGGCAAGGAAGCGATGTTGAACTCCGCCGTTTTACAGCAACAGAACGGAAGATGGGGAACAGTGTTTCAACACTAAGTTCTCGGGTATATCATGCTATCATGGCTATCCCATTACGTGCGGGGACATAGGATACACCGTACAACTAAATAAAAATTATAAGCACATTATTATTTATTAGTATCTATTCTTTAAGTCAGATAAAATATTAAATAATATATTCGAAGAATCTATATCTATATTCTATATAATATATAAAAGGACTTGTCCTCACTGACTGAAGTAAGACGCACGCACAGCCGTAACCGCTAATGGTAGAAACGTGGAATTTGGACAGATGTTTACTTTCGTAATCTGGACATCCACTAAGAAGGGATTTTGAAAAATTTTAACCCTAAAGGGGTGAAATAGGGGTTGAAAGTTTGTGTGGAAAAAAAATTAAATCGGCACCAATTTTTATAAAAATTTAAATTCAGACTCTTAAAAGTATTTAATTGAACACATGTTTCATAGTTTTCTAGAATCCTTCCCCTAAGGGTGCAACCAAGGGGTTGAAAGTTTCTATGGAAAAATCTTTAAAACGCCACCGATTATTATAAAATTTGAAATTTAGATTATTAAAAATATTTTATTGAACACATGTTTCAAAATTTATTAGAATTCACCCCCAAATAAGCAAACGAAGCTGAGCGCGTCCGCTAGTCTTATATAAAAAAGAACATAAAAAAGACATTTCATTGAAATGAATAATGCCAAGTTCACAAAAGTCTTTTTTTTTGCAAGTCTTTTATTCAATCTTAACCCTTTAGTTAGATTCTGATGTAAGACGAAAACAGGTTTTGTAATTATTATTCTTTTGCGTTACGCTGTATCACGTACATAGCAGGGTTACAGAGAGAAACTAGTGTTAAAATCCTCCGTTTCCCACTTCTGTATTGCGTGTTGAGTGCAGGAACTCAACCCCGTTACTTTTATTGTTACTAAAGCATTCCCTCGTGTGGAATCGAAACCACTATCATCACAACACTACTTACTGCTGCTGTACTACAACGTCTTCAAATGAATTATAGCGAGCAATTTACTGTGAACGTAGAACGCTATGGTGAAATATTCTTCTATGGATAAAATAAAAATAGGTTTATTGCACGCGGAGTCACGTTTCATTGATAACGCGTGAAGAAATTGTTTTAAATTTAGCTGCGTGCGACTTTTGATATTGAGTTCCTAATGTTTTTGTAGATTACCATTCTCTAAGTCAAAATTATTGTTAAAAACGATGATAATACGTTCGCTCAAGAAAATGATTATGTGTTGTAATACTTCCCCTTGTATCCCGCACATAACAGGGCTGGCAGAGAAAACGGGAACCTAGTGGTCGAGTGTTGACATTCCGTTACCATTAGGCTACTTCCGTTCCCCACTTTCCACTGGAATCTAAAGGCATTGCAGGTTGAGTGGCGAAACTCAATGATTATATTTCTTTAAATTATTTTCATTTAGGCGGCGTTAAGTTCCGCCGTTCAACGCAACAAAATCTCAAAAGTTCCTAAACAATAGTCTGCTCTAATCATTTTGCCATATCCGAGAGAAGCGTTTATTTACTACATCGATTTGTACATAAGAGAATCGAAATCACGACCCCTTGAATGGTTGCCAAGAGCATGTTCGATTAAGCCGTGTTTAGTTAAGGCATGTTTTAAAGTACTAAGTAAGAATTACTTTCTTTTGCATTAAGCTTTAATTTTTATATAGAAAATAACGCTATTCATAGTATAACAAGCTTAGTAGAACAGCTTCTGTACACGCGACAGTTGTAGGTTCAATCTCACTCGGGTTCAAAATAATGCATTTAATCAGCCACTTAACGCGCAATTAATCAAAAAATTGGACAGAAAGTGTGGAACAGAGTGTATTAACACTATGTTCCTATTCCTACCTGCCTACTGCGAAATACGGCGTATAATTACTATGTTGCAAAATGTTGTCATAAATATATAAATAACAAACTATAATATTTATATATCTATTTGAACTATGAACCGCTACAAAGCTAACAACAAGAACTACTCAACAGGTAGGTAGTACATTGAATTTCGAAATCACTAAGAAAGGTGTACACAATAGAAACGTTAATTGATCCGTTTTGACGACCGCAAATCCTTTGTGGTGGAAACTAATATCAAGTTATATTTGATATTATATGTAAGATATGTAGGGATTTCCAATTAATAGGGTAAGAGGTTCATTTCCGTTTGCAGATTGTTAACGATATCTGTGTTGTTAATTATTTAGGGGTTTTTTTGTAGTTTTATGTAGTATTCCGCATATAGCAGAGTAGGTAGGGGGAACCAAGAGTGAAGACACTCTGTTGCTGCGCGTGCGTGTTGAATAGCGGAATTCAACGCCGTAATAATTTTTTTGGGTTTTTGAATACAAAATTGTATTCGGATTCTGATTAAATTATATTATTTTTTCACATATTAATAGAAAGTATATAAAAGTCATAAATATTTATTTAATGTTTTAAGTAAGCTGTTTTTTTTTCTAGTAAAATTTGTCGTGGTTTCAAACTGTATAACATAAATGTTTTCTTGGATTTATAAGATAAACTACGGCGCTGAGTTCCGTCATCTCACAAAAAGAGAAATAGTGATGTTAAATGGTTCTCGCAAAATGTTAAAAACGCGTGTAAAAAAAACAAATTAAAATATTTTATAGGACAATTACATAACCGATTCAATAATAATTATTAAGATTTGAGAAAAACACATTTTTTTTCTTTTTAAGGTTTTCAATATGTTTCTGCATTATAATAATCTATTCGAGCAAATCTCGGTCGCTGTCGTTTTCTTGTTTTAGAGGAAACAAAGGAATCTTTAATTCAATGACAGCCCCAATGGCTTTACCTTTTAATACTTGAGTACACTTGGTTCAAATTGATTTGGAACCTCGAGTCTGCTCTGCCTTACATTTCTACGTATAGTTCCTGCAAATAGCGCAGTAAGTAACCGTATTTGGTATGGAACAGTGGTAGTGCCTTCAAATTGTAGTAATGAAAATATTTAGTACAGAAAAAAGTATAGCAAGAAGCTATATAGGGAAGAGTGAGTGGTAAGAGAGGCAGAAGCTCGGGTGACCTTAAAAATTAAGTATCGATAATACTGCAGGTAGGTTATGTGAAAACAGAAGAACACCCCGAAGAGTAGGCGAGGCGAGAAGCGCTTTCCGCTCCGATCTTTTTGGTTAAGCTGTTAAGGATAAAACTTTAAGTTAAAAAAAACATTTCTCTGGATTACAACCCACGCTTAGTATAGTCAGATTGTAAGACGACGGCGCCAACCAACAATATAAAATATACCATTCATCGAACAATGAACTGAAAACAACGTGTTGCAATGCATAATAAAATAAAAACAAATAAAACTGAAGGTTACTTTGCGTTATAAAAGATAAAGTTTCTAAGAAAATTTTGTGTAATTCATTACATAAAGTGATAAGGGATTAATGGTTGTTATACTGACGTGACTGACTTAATGTGATGGTCGTGACTTCAAAGCACATTTAGGGGGGAGTTTTTTATGGCTTTTCGCTATATCCCGATTAGGTATAGCAGAATCGGTACAGAGAACTAGTGTTAAGGCACTCCGTTCGCCACTCTCCGCTCAATTCATAACATTTCGTGTTGTGTGGCCTATCCTAAAGTCTCAATGCTGAGCTTTGTCTTGTTCTAACAACGAAAAAGTGAAAATGGTTCATATTGCCGCGTGGGAATCGAACTCACAACCGTTGCTTTACATTCAGATGCTATGTATTTTGTTATTAATTATGTATATCTAGATGATATGTTAGTATATATATATCTTGTATTCCGATCCTAACCTTGACATTCAATATGTTTGTATTGAGAAATGTAATATTATTATATAATCATAATTTATTCTAGTGACCCAATAGATATTACGTAATCATTGAAGTCCCAGATTCAAATCTTTAAGATTTGTTGAACTTATTTAATTTTTTTTTAATTTATTATTTTTCGCTGTGGATTCCGCTACTCACGCACGAGTTCGACGTTGAGTTCCGCTACTCACGCAGTGTCTCAAGTTCGAATGTAAAATGGAGAATGGAGTATCTTCACACTAGGTCCCCTCTGCCTTTCCTGCAATGTGCGGAATATAGCGTGAAGCTAAAAAAAATATAAACGTATGTAAGTAGGTACATTCATATGTTAGTTCGCAAGATAAGCTTACCTGTATTATAAATTGCACACTGATAACGATTACTGAGCTGATAAGAGTTTGCACGTATACATTTGTTTAGTACCGAGGCAGATTACATTTCAAATCAATCCTTTTAATTGTGAGATGTGAAATTATATATGTATTTGATTGTTTAAACGGAGTGCTGTCTCACTAGTTGTTCTGTAAATATTCATGAAATATGTGGCAGGGTAGGCAGAAAGAACCTGAGAACCCAATGTTAAGACACTCAGTTTCCATCAAGACTTTCCGTTCTCCACTTTCCGCTGAATTCTGGACGGAATGCGATGAGAGTCCTGTTACGATCCAGAGCAAGGCTCAAATGGGAATCAAACCTACAATCTGATACTTTCACAATCGTAATCGAATCGTACCTCGAGTTGTAATATTTTAATGATAATATATACATTAATAATTATCTGTTTACTGAATTATTTGTTATGTAGCGATTGTTATTTAGTAATTTAATGACAGCTGCAGTGTTAACAGGTTCGTCTTCCGTGTAAGTAAGCGTTTATATGAATATTAAACATATACTATTAATCATACAATATATGGCTGTAAATATTTCACTTTATAATAAGTAGGTAATTGAAAAAAAATATATCTTTAAGTTGTATCCCGCATACAGCATGGTAGGCAGAGGGAACGTAGTGTCAAGACACTCCATACCCTACTTTACTCCAAATTTCAGGGTACTGCGTGTTGAGTAGCGGAAGTCAACGCCGGGCTTTTCGCCTTGGTGACATGAAAATATACATTTAAATAAGTATTTCATTTCTTCGAAAATGGATTGAACTCACGACCAGTCGTGTTTACAGTCACATACACGTGCCCCTGGGTCACGTCTGGCCTCAAATATCAAACGCAACAATAAGTCATTGTATAATCTAATAAAGATAAGCAATAAAAGAGCTACTTTATTAAAACTATTATATTGTAGAACGTTATCTAAAACAGTTAAATGATAACTGCAGGATATTGCACATAATATGCATTAAATAACACTAATTAACTCAAAAATAATATAAGAAAGGAAATAAAAAGATTTTATCACAAATGCGATCGTAAATACCTTTATATTTTAAAACTACCTGCTACCTTCTCTTTACCTGAGATTTTAGTTTTTATTTTTTAGTATACAATAGTTAAAGTTATACAAATATTCATTAAATTACGCAATATTTTGTTATTGACATATTACATTTTATGTTATCTATGTTTTGTTTGATATGAAGCAAAGGTACGAACTTATAATGCCTAAACAAAAAAACCTAACAAAAAGCTAAAATTATTATGCCAGCAGCAGTAATGCACTATAAAAAAAATAGTCACACACACACACACCGTCACACAGAAGTCATAAGAATAAACAACTATTGCTACTTGTAAAATAGTAAAATGTTTTCACAAAAACAAGAATTTCAAGAATAGAAAATAAATTACCACTGTACTGGCTAGACAGTACTTTACTTTACTGTCCAGACAGTCGTGCCATCTTATGTAAAAGCGTGATTTCAGACACATTGGACATAATAAAAGATTTTTTATTGAAATTTGCATTTTTTGTTTCTTTCTTTTTCATTTCACGCATTATCCTTAACGGGGAAGCCATAGAGACCGGAGTCTGCATAACTCTGGAGTCTTCTCCTCGTCCACTGTCATTAAAGGTCTAATGCTTTTTACGTGACCTTCCTCCATTATCATCAAAGGTCAACGGAGGTCTCACTCTGCCTCTTTTACCGCGCATTCTTTGCCATTTTAGTGACGAAACCGAATAAATTTAACAATAAGTGAAGTTTACACAAGTGTGTGGAATTATAAATCGATTGTTGTACAACCTTGGGTCAGAGATAATGCGGGTGTTTACTTATTCTTTACCTTTTTAATTTACAGAACATAAATACTTAAAAACATCATTATCGTAATCTATACAGCCTTACATTTTATTTTTATGTTCGCGCGTCCAAACAAAAACTGGGTAAAGATAATAAAAAAAAATTGTTACAAACCATTCAAAAAATCCAAGTTCCAGTTTAAATAAACAACAATACACAACACAAGCAACACTTCTGAACTGTTAAACACGTACACACAATCACTGTTATACTTTCGCAAATTATTGTTTTTTTTTTCTTTATTACGAAAGTTATCACGATTTTAGGTAACAGCGCGACATAACCTTCTCTCACGACGGTTACATGCGAACTGGAGTGCGTGAGTGAAAGGTAATACACAAATTGTTTGAATTCCATACGAGTGAAAGAGATAGCATAATAATGAAGTTAGCCACTAATTGTGACCGTAATAGTACGAACTTCGTTGTGTAATACCACAATAATTATTACCTACTCTTGCCGCGTTTTTGTTAGCCACGTGTTTATTTTAAAATGTATGAATCTATACTAATAAATATTGAGATGAAGAGTTTTTGTGGTGGACTGCGTTTATCTCAGAAACTTTATTATTGGCTATATAAGAACACGTTTCGATGTAACAATAAACATCAGTAATATTTTAATTTAAACACGCGACCGAAAATTTCATTCGATAATTATAATCTATGAATTAAAACGTCATCTCAAGATCAATCTCAGAGTCGAGAGCGGCTTATCAATACGGGCCTTAGAAATATTGTAAATCTGTACAATTTCTTTGATGGAACGCGCTAATCTCAGGAACTGCGTTCTAAACAAAAATGTATTCTTATATTGGATACTTCATTTATGAAGGAAGCCTGCAGGTAAAGACTTGTATACTATATAATAAATATTTGCAAACCTTTTACAATTAAAAAACAATTGTTCTTATTAAACAATACAAGTCCTTCATATTGTCAAGTGAACGGTGAAAGGTAATTATGTTTTGTTTATTTAAATATATTTGTTTAAATTAAAAGTAATTAAGTTGTCAAACAATGTAAATAATTATATTGATTTTATAATATAATTGTTATTATAGTGGACGTAGTTGTGTTACGGTTGACTAAACGTGATTAAGTATAAATTTCGCGTTTGGAGTACCAAAAGTGAAATTAATATTTAAATGAGCGAATTTACAATATTTTATACCAATAAGTCATTAACTTATTAAATACCTAGCAATATAACTTCCTCCAAAAAAATAATAAACTCAGAAATATTTTCTTAGATATGTGCATATTTGTAATGCTACGCCAATATGTTCCTAATATAACTATTGTAGACCTTGAAGCATAATTCTATTAAAAGCTTGTTTTATTTTTGATGAGAATGAAGTTGTCTCCTTTGCAGTAATATGTATGGAACGAATAAATATATGCGATTATTTTTTCTAATGTGAATTAGTATTTAATGTTGAATTCAAATAAATTAGTAGACATTCATATTATTATTTCTTCGCTACGATAATCAGGCAAAGTGCGACGTTGAATTCTGCCACTCAGCACACAATGCCTCGAAAACTCGGTTGAAAGTGCGGAACTAAGTGACTTAACACCAGGTTCTTCCCTCTGCCTACCCAGTTATCTATATATATAAAAGGACTTGTCCACACTGACTGAGGTAAGACGCACGCACAGACGTAACCGCTGTGCGTAGAAACGTGACGTTTGGACAGATGTTTACTTTGGTAATCTGGACATCCACTAAGAAGGGATTTTGAAAAATTTTAACCCTAAAGGGGTGCAATAGGGGTTAAAAGTTTGTATGGAAAAAAATTAAATCGGCACCGATTTTTATAAAATTGTAAATTCAGACTCATAAAAATATTTAATTGAACACGTGTTTCATGGTTTTTTAGAACTTACCCTGTAAGGGTGCCAATAAGGGGTTGAAAGTTTGTATGGAAAAATCTTTAAATCGCCGCCGATTTTTATAAAATTTGTAATTTAGACTCTTAAAAATATTTCATTGAACACATGTTTCGTGATTTATTTTAATTCATCCCCTAGAGGTGCAAATAAGGGGTTGAAAGTTTGTATGGAAATCTTTAATTCGCCACTGATTTTTATAAGATTTAAAATTGAGACTCAGAAAAGTATTTCATTGAACACGTGTTTCATGGTTTATTATAATTCACCCCTAAGAGTGCAAATAAGCATGCGTAGCTGCGCGCGTCCGCTAGTATGATATAAAAATATTGAGATTTTGGTATATAACAGAATCTCAATATGTCTAAATTAACTTAGATTATAAAATAGTTTTTCCTCTATTTACGAGACATGAAAGTTTTTTTTTATTTTTACATTACTTATAAGTATAACTTATTTACCAAAAAATGTGCGGGAACCTAATCCGCATACTTCGTTATAAGAAGCCGAGCAAGTTATCGACAGCCGTTCAAGTCTAACTCAATATATGAAAAAAAAAACATGTATTTTAATATGTAAATTAGGTAATATCAGACGAAGTGTAAGAAGAAAAAAAAACAAAAACTCAAGCCTTATACTGATACCAATTTAACCTCCTTTCTTGTAATCAACGCGGAGAATTCTTTTTTTTTCTCGAAACCTTGCAATAAGCTCGGCAAAATTGGCAATTGCTTTTTTTTTAAATTACGCAAAGAATAATATTATGCTGCTCAAAGAGAATATTCAAAGAAAAAAAATGTAAATTCATAAAAATACTCATATATCCATTTGCTTTTTTACGCTATATAATTCAATTAAAATTGAAAACTTTTTACCTTTTTATCCATAACGAATGGTAAAAAGGTTTTAATTTTAATTGAAGTATTATATTATATTTATATTATGAAAGGTTTATTTATTATCTAGAAAATATTTATAGCATTTTTTATCTGTGGCGCCGATAAGGTATGGACTGAACGCTATGGTCGTGGTTATTGGTTCAAATTATCAGGGACACAAACGTGTGATTGTAAATGCAACAAGTTGTAGGATCGATTCCTAATCGGAGAAATGAAATATTTAATGTCTCCGTTTCCTCGCTCTGGCAACAAGCCAAAGCGCGGCGTTGAGTTCCGCCAAGAGGCACGGATTCAAATCCGCGCTCGCAATGTTCAATTTTTTATAAATTTTCTAAAAGTACTTTATTTAGTTCTTTATTATTTTTGTCACCATATTGTATACAATGTGTGCATGAATCTTCGCGGGAGTCTAAATACATTTTTTCAATTGTTTTTTTTGCAAAATATAGTTTTTAATGTTTAAATCGAACATATTATCGAACTACTGAGGTTTTTAATACTCAGTAATGAGAGTACATAATATTGGGATTCCAACCTGTGGACACCGTGACGGTATCAACCATTTTACATTGCGTTTCATCAAATCAACAAAGACCAGAAGTTATTGCTTTAATATCTATTCTATTCAAGACGGTCCACATTTTAGGAGCATTTTGCATATAAATTTCTTGAAGGAAAATTTGCAAATTTAATATCATTTCCAAATTTACTTGAAGTATCTAATATTCATAAAATAGTGTATTTTAATATGAAATTATAGTATATTCTGGATGCTCTAATAATTATAATAATTATTTATGCATCTTCGGGGTACGCAGAAAGTGTAATTTTAATACATACGTTTATAGAAGGAATTTTGTGTTCAGACACTGCGTTCCCCACTTATCGCCTAATTGGCGAAACTCATCGCCGCTCTTTGTCTAACTAGAAAATGAAAATAATAATTATTTATGTATTTTATATTTATTTATTCAACAAAAATGTTCAGTACAAATAAGAAAAGTGTGGCTTATATTCTAACACGGCGAAAATTTATTGAAATGGTATAGAGACTGATGTCTGAGCCAGGATTCCTCCGCCAGGCTGCCAAGTCATTTCCTTTTGTAAAAATATGAAAATAATGAATTCCCCGTGAGAATCGAATCCACAATCATCGCACTTACACGCATATGCTGCTTCATTGGGCTGTTCGTAAATAAGAGGGTAAGCAGAGGGAACCTAGGCACCTAGTATTAAGACAGTCCGTTCCCTTAAAAACACTTCCGTTCCCCACTATACTAAATACAATCCTTCAAAACAATTTTGTCTAGAAAATAATAATTATAACTAAAAACGAACGAACAAACTAAAAAAATAAACGCTAGTAGAATAAAAAACAATACAAATCTGAATAATCCAAAGTACCTTGAACGAACAGGATATAACAAATAAAAGAAGTGGCATAAAAGTTTTTTCTAAGTTTTGCGGAACGACCCGCGGCAGGGTAGTCCCGGGTTTTTGCACCTAGCCCCCGGTTATGTTTTTAGCGTATACGAATTGCCTACTTTACATCTTTTTCTTTTTTTTGTGCGCTATAGATTCGTGGTAGAAATGGAATCGTCTCGTCTCGTATGGCGTGGTCCTGGGTTAAAATCTTTATGTTTATTCTATACTTTACTTAACTTGAGGCCGGTTGTGGTACAAAGGTACAAGCGTGCAACTTTAAACCCGACAGGTCATGTGTTCGATACCCACTCGAGGAAAGAAAATGTTTAACATTTTCATTTCCTCGTTCCGGTAACAAGACAACACGCGGCGTTGAGGTCTACTCAACACGTTATTTACTTCCATTTTTATTATTGTCTTGAGTTAGAATTAAACCCATATATATCCATGGTGTTTTCAATTATAGTAGCTTTCACACGTCTAGTTTACTTTCACGCTGTATCCCGCAGGGTAGGCAGCCTAAAGTTAAAATATCAATTTTCAATATATTGTGTGTTACATGGCTGAGCTCGACGCCGCTCTTGATCTTGTTATCTAAGCGAGTTAAAGGAAATAATTCTTCACTTACCTCTCTTCTCACTTCACAATGAAATTAATTAAATACCCATTTCGAAATGGAAAGGAAACCACTACCGTCGCGCTGTCAGTACAGTCGGCAGCATCACCTCGTCTTATTAAAAATACATTATTACCAGGACTAAGCTATAAAATCCTTAATTGAGCTTATCAAAAGCAAAGCTTACCTTTTTAGGTAAGATCAGTAATTTGACGTGGCCTGAAAAGAACAATGACCACCACCAGGCACGTAGCCTGTTACAACAAAGGCGGTCTTGTGTAGAGGGATGCGTATACATGCACGGGCGGGGGCGGGCCGTGTAGATTTTTTGTGATGAAGTGGAAAATTTTGGTTAATGATGTAAGTTTGAGCGATTGTGCTTCTGATACTCATATGGAAGAGAGATTTTTTTCTTTGTAATTATCGTAAAAAATCATCAAGTCAAGTACTATCGTCGCCCGTAACTTTATTTAAGGCGTCAATTGGGAAAGCCCCAATTTTCCCGTTAGTGCTAAGGTTGAAAACTGTATGGCACACTTTTTATTTTTTATGTACTTTAGATTTCATTCCGACCAATTAATCTGTTAATTTATATTCTTCTCCAACCACCATTAACAAAAAACAAAAAAAAATTTTTTTTAAAACTTAACCTACGCACCAAAACCTCACACCACACGAGTGGGCGCTGGCTTTTTGCGCCAGCTTTTGAAAGTAACTTGACTGCGAGAGAGTCAGTCGTTTACACTCGTGTGACGCAGCGGCGGCACTTGCTGGGACATCGCGAGTTTTTAGTTCGATAGGTTTTTGTGACTTGCCAGTGTAGGTATTGAGGGAAACGTACCATTTGATAGCACTTCTTTTTCTATTGTTTTCGCACCTTTTGTATGTTACGGTTGCTATTAGTGTTTGAAAGTGTTTGACGTGATAAGCCTACGGTTGTGAATTCGATCCCTACTCGAGGGAATAATTGATTATTTCTTAATATTTTCAATTCTCTTCTCTGGCACCGAGGTAAAAGCGTGGCGTAGAGTTCCGCTATTCAACACGCAATGCCGCGAAAAATTTGGCGGAAAGTGTTCGGCGGAAAATGTTTGTTCGATCCACACTCGCAGTGGTGATGGAGATGCAATGGAGTATATGAAGGCTTGAAAAACGAGAAATGTGAACGGGAAAAGTGAGAAATTTTTTTTTCATTATAGTACGATTTGTACTAACTTATTTAGACAAGATGAAATCTTTAATTTTACGCCTTAAAATCCACACAATCAAATTTACCAGCTACCACTAACGAGTACTTCACTCTCACACTCAAATACTCACAGTCTCTAAAGACTACTTTTTTATATGATTTCCCTAACAAATAAGCTTCCTAACAATTTTAAAGTTCAAAAAGCTGTTTTAATTAAGTCCACAGATCCAACTATTGTAATTTCAAAGTAGACAATAGTCTAGTGCTCAAGATTTATGCTGAGCTGCGTACTTGGTACCTAAGTTTTTGAACATCTGCCTTGCAAAGCTATTTTCAAAAGAGAATACACAAACTGCTATTATTAGTTGCTTTTTTATTACTTCACGCTGTTTCCCGTACATAGCAGGGTAAGGAAAAAAAAGAGAACCTAGTGTTAAGACATTCCGTTAATTTCAAGGTGCTTCCGTTCCCCACTTTCCGCTAAATTCTGGAGGTATTGAGCTGAGTGGCAGAACTCAATGCCACGCTATTGCCACCAAAATAAGACAATTAAAATATTAAGTATTTCATTTCCTCGAGTGGAAATCGAACTCACAACCGGCCGTTTACAGTCATACGTGCTTAGGTATTATAAATAGTAAAAGATAAACACATAAAAGTAGACCGGCGGCGAAAAGTTTAGTAACAGGTCCTCATTAGCGTCTAGTGCTACTTTGTGTTGGAAATTTTGCAGCATGTCCACAAACTCCGTTACAAAGACTTTCAGACGATATAAAATATTCAATATTAAAAGGCGTGTTTTGAAGTTTTAAATTTGATATATGTTATTTGCAAGCAAGCAGTTTCACGCTTTATCCCGCATTTATGCCGCATGGTAGAGCAAGTGCCTTCTCCGCAGTCAGATCAAGATTTAACATTATCCATTATAGTGTATCCATTATTATTTTTTTAGTAACTGTTCTTGTATTGGGAACTTGTTTATACCTTACGTGAAATAGCTATTCAAATACATTTATTTATAATTGATGAGCTTTTAACTACAGCTTTGCATTTCCTCTGTAAAATGTAAGTGACAAACGTCTAAACTTTTTGATTGGAATAGCATATAATGACAGTGTTCGTCGCTTCGATTTTCATATTTAAAATATATAAAGAAAAAATATAAAATAAATAAAATATAAATTTCAATTTTTACTATAGCCTATCCAACGCAGAGATTGTTGAGGGAGGCTTATATGAACCGTATAGTTAGTCGTATTTATAAAGTTTGTGTGATGGTGGATTTTTAAAAAAGCATCTAAATCGAATTCTTCAATTTTGTTTAATACTGTATGCCGTACATAGGAGGATATGTAGAGCGGAAACGGAAGGAAGTTTTGGCTAAACTGACTGGACTAAATTATTTTGCACAGTAATTGAATTCTCCAGCGTTTCGTTTAAAAAAAATATATTTTTTAGCTTCCCCTATTTCATTCACATACAGGATGAGCAAAGACAATCCGTTATAAAGTCCCTTTTATTTTTGTAAACATAGTTTTGAGACATTGGGTACAAATGAAGTTTTGTATAGAAAGTCCTATGTCGTTTTTACATACTATTTTGTAACTTCTCAATACTTTAGGTTTTAGAAAGCAATCACCTTAATGAGCTTTAAATTACAATCATTTGAAATGACTTTCGCCGCCACACAAAGATCTATTCATTTTGAATAGTATTGTTTTTACTTTCTATTTGTTTGTAAGAGAAGCATAAATCTAATTTATCTTTAGACGATAAAAAGTATGTGGAGTTACAAAAATAGAGAGATCGAATGTTGTAATTAACTTAATTTATTAAAGAACATACAATTAAATAGATAACCTTTTACTTTTTGAAAACAATTGATAATGTTCTGTATTTCCTTTACTAGGAAATATTACTAAATAGACCAAATAAGCTTCCGTTACCAGCCTCATACTGTAAATATTATGTTTGTGGATTCGATTTCCAATTGAAGCAATAACATTTATTTTCCCAAGCCTGACGTAGAGTTCTGCCATTCAACTTACAATTAATGAATTTGCCGGTGCATGGAGAACGGAGTATTTTAGCACTAGATTGCCACTGCCTACGCATTTATATGCGGGATACAGCCTGAAAATAAATAAAAAAATATAAAATAAGTTAGCAACGAAAGCTAGTAGATATTAAGACTAAAAAACACTCATTCGTAAGAGCAAGAACGTCGTTACAGTAAAGTGGCGTTCACTTGTCCCGTCATCTTGTGAGATATTCCATCCTTAAGCTTTAGTAGCATTTTGAATTTAACGTTGCAGTTTAAATTGAAATGTCTCTTGAAAATAATAATATTTGTTAATTTTGTGTTTTTAATAAGGAAAATAATATTATTTTTATTAGAAACATAAAAATTGTCTTATAAATGTACCTATTAATAGTTTATTAAAAATCTTGATCGGGTACGTCGCAGCGGTAGAGCGTATGTGTGTCTTGTAAGCCAGATTGTGAGTTCGATCAAGAAGAAAGATCAAGATTATAAAAGGAAGAAGTGCGGAACCGAATATTTTTTTATACGTAACAGGAAGGAGGAACCTGCACACTTAGTGTTGAGAAACTCCGTTTCCATCAAGATATTCTCGCTCCCCATTTTTCGTCAAATTATCGAGGCATTGCGTATTGAGTAATGGAACTCAACGTCGCATTATTATCCGTTACCAGATAGAGAAAATGAAGATATTCAATATTTCGTTGCCACGACTGGGAATCGAATCCGAAACCATCAGGTTTACAGTCCAGTGCCCTTGTTGCTGCCACAACGGTCTTATTATTTTTATTTCTTAACTCACTTATTAAGAAAGAACACGAATGTCTTCAGTTTAGATGAAAACTGGGCACTGTCTAGTATAGGCACTGTCTGTGAAACTTGTTATATGGCGTGAAAAAAAAATACTTGTGAGATTTGAACCTGCAACCGTCAACACAACATAACTAAATACCACCATTTTCTATAATATAAAGCCATAAAATTAACGAAATGGAAGCCATTACGTACGTTTCATATAACCCGTCTAATCTATTAAAGATTTACAGTCCTCGTGATAAACGAGTGAGAGACACGCTTTAGTTACTTACAAGCAGGATATAGTTATCGTCATGTCAAATAATTTTAGAAAATCTATTGGTAATTATTAATTGTAAGTTCGATTCCCGCTCGGGGAAATAAAATATTTAATATTTTCATTACTTCGCTCTGGCAAAAGCGCGGCTTTGAGTTCCGCCACTCAGCACGCAATGCCACTAGAACTCGGCGGAAAGTGAGAAGCGAAGTGTTTTAACACTAAGCTCCCTCTGTCTACCCTACTATGTATGGGATACAGCGTTAAGTTGAAAACAAAACGAAAAAAAAATGTTAAAATGTTATGTTAAAATCAAAAATCGGTAAAACCGGTCAAGTTACCTTATTGTGCCACAAAATCCATAAACAATATAAGTACATACATTGTTACTAAACCATATGTTACGCAGAAAAATATATACTAGGGTAAGTTTAGGGCTTAGGGTGGAAGTGATAGTCGATAATTTAAAATAACACCTGGACAGCGACAGTATATATTAACAGGAAATTAAGAATTTAATATTTTAATTTTTCTTCGCTCTGTGGTAGCTTTCCGTCGAGTTCCATCACTCAACACGTATATATGGAAAATTTGGGCGGAAAGTGGAGAACGGAATGTCGTAACACTAGTTTCTCTTTTGCTTACTACTCTGTCTCTAATAAAAAACGTTGTTATCATTACTTATTGCCAATGTATGGAATATTTTTTTTCTACATATTGAAAAGGTATTATGTTATAGGAATATTTTTATAATGTACAAAAAATTGGCCTATTCTATCTTATGGAGCAGATTTATGAAAAAAAAAACAACTTTACGCTTTTTTCTGCGAATCCGTGATGAAAAAGGGGTAATACATACCTTGAAGGGGTATCAAACCCACAGCCATCGTGCTTACAGTCAGACATATCCTTTTGTGGTATTTGAACCCTTAACAAGCTATCAAATTTCAAAATTATTACAATTCTAAACACAGAAAAGTTAGTATGAAACATATGGTCACGTTAGACAAAACCAATCAGCAAATTGAACATTACCCTATTTCACTTTAAACAACACCTGGACCCTGATAAATTGTAAATAATTATTTTTATTGTAATTTATTAAGGAAACTGTCATGGCACAGTGGAATATATAACTTTTGACGATGGTTGTAACTTCAATCTTTCTTTAAGATTAATTTTGACATTTAAAAACCATTTTAAATGTAATTAATTACTCAATACGAAATGGTTTTCTCTTCTAAATCTTGGAAAGTGATGAACGGAAACGTTTTAATAGGAACGGCGTGTTTTAACACTGGTTTCTCGAGTTCCCTCTGCCTATTATGCTATTTATTCTGTATACAGAGTGAAACTAAAAAAAAGAAATAACAGATAATAGAAAAGCTACTATTTAAAAATATGAAATAAGAAAATATGAATCATATTTTACAAAATACAATTTGAAATCACACCTGGACTATGATAAATAATAAATAATTAGTTGTATTATAATTTATTATTAGCTCGTGCTGTAATCAGATACCCCACGTTTGGACCCCAAGGTTAAGTGAATAGTCCACATGGTGATGAAAGGCTTATAGAAATATACAGGAAATCGTTTTTTTTAAGTTGCATGTTTTTTTTTATATCTAATCTTTATTTATCTTTTTCTTGTGGTATCGACAAAAGAGAATTTAGAGATTTACACATTTACATACTTGTGTAAGTTTGTCTATATAGATGAAATAATAATAACCTTATAATAGATATAACAATACTCAAAAAACAAGCAGCCATTCTAACAACTACTATTTTAGGAAATGTATTGGGAGACACTGTATTTGCGAACCATGCACCCATTGCAACACAATCCGTATGTGACGTACTTACGTGGTTCTTCTTCTACTTCACGTAAACAAAATTTACGAATTCATCAATCATAAAAACTCAATAAATGCGCGTAAGGGTAAGGGGGTAGAGACTGCATCAGATCAGATCGCCCATTTTTCTGAAGGTGTCAGGACGGAATATACATATAATCCGACTAAAAGTCGAGTCTAGGTATACCGAAAACATAGTATTACTGATTTAATAAGACTATTTTTAATTTCACACCTTATCCCGCATCTAGTAGGATAGGCAAAGGGAATCTCATGTTAAGAGATACCACTCCCCAATTTCCATCGAATTCTGGAGGTATTACGTGTTGAGTGGCAGAACTCAATGTCGCGCATAGCCTCTACAAGAAGTAAAATAAAATAATAATTTAGTAAGATAATTTTTTGAAAAATCAATCCAAAAGCAACGCCAGGCGGATAGCCAGTGCTATTTACATTTAAGTCACCCCCTACAAGACAGGAAGCCCGCAGTTCTACAAATAGAACAATCGTCACGAGACATAATCATCTATTATTTTAAATATAGATCGCTAATGTACCCATTATTTCCAAGAGTAATAGTATTTTTTAAATGTCAAGACATTTTAAAATATTTTTAATGCGTAGCTTTACGTTGACGCTGTAAAGGGAGGCATGCGGAGCCAGCAGGACAGAGAAAATGTAGTGTTAAAGCATTCCGTTGGGCCTAATGTAGGGAGCTTTACACCCAATTTTTGAGACATTTCGTGTAGAGTGATAGAAGTCAACGCCTCGCTTTGTCTTGTTATCAGATGTCACTTTCTCCACCAGAGCGGTAAAATGGACATACTTGAGCTAGATTTTGGGGTTCAAATCCCACATGAAACAAAACATTACACGCTTCACTCGCCTTAATTATGTAATTTTTTTATTGTAACTTTATGATAGTGTTTCGTCAATGTCTCGGTAATTAGATAAAAAATGCAGAAGGGAGAGTTCCCTCTAGGTTCCCTCTACCCTGCTGTATGCGGGATACAGCGTGAACCTAAAAAACAATACAATATTAATACTTATCAAATTCCATACCCCAATGGCAATCCAGATGTCAACAAAAAAAACAACAAAACTAATAGGAAGTTCTCATATTGTAGGCGGAGGTGTATTAGGCCATAATCGACGTCGCCCTCGCCCCAGCTCTGCTAGGGGAGCACGTGTCGATTGTATGTATGTCCGTCACTCATTTGTGACGGGTATCGTTATTCTGATGAAATGGGGAATATTACTTTTATTATTTTTAAAGTGCCATTCCAGAGCTAGGAAGAGTTATACTCTTTTTTAGAAAAGAACGATTTTAAGATGAATATATAAATTTAAAAGATAAAGATAAAAGATTTAAACCTGGGCCTCTTGGAAAACGTGCAAGTGAATCTGACGCCTTCACTCTCTTTTTTATTTAACTCATCTCCACGTTCTATTTAACTTCATCAGAGTGGACAGAAAGTATGTAGAGTTAAGATATTACGTTCTCCGTTCTTACTATCCGTGTGATTGATCTCAAATGATACGTAAATAAAAACACATACAAATAAATTCTTCTTTTCCTTCAAATAGCCTAAAATCTACAAAAGCGTTAAAGGGGCTAGTCATATAACTCTAAAGTTAGTTTCAGGAAATCCAAAAATATTTGCGTTTAACCGACAATCAAAATAGAGGAAACGACTTTACCCCACATATTGAGTAGTTAAATTATTTATACAGACGCTCTCGTGGCGTAGTTCGGAAATAACACACTGGACAAGTCACAGTCGAGGGTTTTATCCCCGCTCGGGGGAATATTTATATATTTTTTTTATATTTACTATATATGGTACGATAAAGTGCGTAGGACATTGGTTTCAAAGTGCGGCGCTGAGCTCCACTAAACGACGTTCAATGTCTAGAATTTAGGTGAAAGAGAAGGAACGGAAGAGTCTTTTTGCCCACCTTGCTGGTGGGATATGAATATAATAAAATATTGAGTAACATGAATAACACTTTATAATCATTTGCTTAATTTGTCAGAAGGGTGTTTTAATTGCTATTTGTTTTATTGGTATTATTATTTGTGGGTCTATTGACTTCATTTTGCCAGACTGGTTTGATGGGTGTGGGTTCGATTTATACATAATTTAGGCAATTTTCACATCTCGTTTAACCTTGTTACAAAACTATGTATAATTAAGCTATAATATAAGAGCAAGCGAATGTGGTAGTTATAGGGGCATTAAGCTTATGAGTCATANAAGCCACGTTGGTTCTCTAGTAGTCAAAACAAATAAAAAAAATAAAAGGAAAAGTAAATAATAAAAACAGAGGTTCAAAATTAAAAAGGTTTGGCATCGTTACCTCTTTTGCTCATTTAAGTGGTAGTGTGCTGACACAGATTGTGTAGTGACGTAGAATGACACATGAAAGTTAGTAATTAAATTAAATAATTTTAATTTTTAGAGAAACAACAGAGAAATTAACACTCCGTTCTATTTTCGTAACATTGCGAGTCGGGTGGCAGAACTTAGCGTCGCGCGAACTTAACGCTTTTTTAAAAAAGAAGCAAAACGAGGAAATGTAGATAATTTAAATAATTACCCGAGTGAAAATTGTACCACAATTGAACTACAACAAATTTAAGCGCGGCGTTGAGTTCCGTTAACAGGGAACGCTCCTTTGACAAAACCTGCTATATGCGGGATAAAGCGTGATACTAACATTTAGAATTTCTATCAAAATATAAATGTATCCAGTTCATTTTGCGAGGCTTAAACCAACCATGTTACAACTGTTTTGCAAGTTGGCACGCGCCGAAATGAGATTAGGAGAGTAGCGCTTTGTACGTTTAGTTCATGTGAAAATGCGGCTTAGTTCGGGAGTATTTTGGTTGCGTACACACATATACGGAACATGTATTATTTTATTTTATTTTATTTTTTTTCTTACATTTGTATTGTGCTTTTCATACAATGATTAACCAACCAGACACAAGATGTTTGATTGATCTACCGATTCCTAGATCATTTAAAATTTGTAAGAGCACTGGTACCCATAACACAAGTTAAATCTTACAATGGGTACCAGAGTTCATAAAACCAGAAATTATTTAATTGAATACTGTGATAAATAGGATTGATTTATTGTATCTGGTGACTGTATTCATACATTTTTGGCAATAAATTTTCATTTCATTCATTTCATTTCATTTCATGTGCATTCTATGTGTCTGTCTGTATACATGGTGGTTGTGAGTTCATTTGCTTCTTTCTTTAAATTTCGTCACTCAATATATTGTCGTTAGTGAAAATATTAATTTCTTCTTTTACATTATTGCTAAATTGTATGAGGGGTCTACGTCGAAACACGAATTATTTTTATTTCTTCATTAGGATATCAAGTTAAGTACTACTCAATATGCAATGTCTCTAAGAGTGGGGGCAAAGTCTTTCAACGTTCAACGTCAATAGTTCTCGTATATATCAGGAAATAGCGTGAAGCTAAAAAAAGTTGAACTAAATATACACAAAAACTAAAATAAAATAAAAAACCAACCTAAATAAAAAACCATAAATGTTCTCCAATTTTACTGTACTTTTTCTTTAAGTAATAACATTCTGGACTTGGGTTTCAATTTATATGTCCAGAGCTTAAGCACTGGCCATAAATTTTGGTATCGTCAATATTAGAACTGCAAGATTTATGAGGTCGCTTGGGCCTATAAAAAGACAGCATAAGATGCCTTTTGCTATCACAACCGGCTCTAACAACCATCCTGTACATTTTTTTTGACGTTCAGGAGCCCTAAAAATTACTACTAAGCCCTAAAAACTGTTGCTTTCACGACGTTACATTACAAATCTTTGATAATCTCAATTTTTGTTTCTATAATAATAAGCATAAATCGACTTTACATATAAAACTTCATCTTGAATGACTGAGAATTTTTAATAGAAACCAAAGTTTAATAAGGCTTGTAATACTGACCATGGGCGTTTCTAGATATCTTCATCCTTCGTGGATTTGGACTCTGTATTGAGTTGTTTTTGTTATTTTTTAAGCTGGATTTTATGTTAGAAGAAAATCTGTGGTGGGCATCACATTATTCTGGGGGGGGGGCACGGCCTCTCCCACGCTCATGAACCACGAAGGCATTTGTAAAATCAAGAAAAACATCTCCAGGCGCAGTAAAACGTAGAATATTAAAGCGTACCAATATTACAAATTACAATATTCTCTGGACGGCCGCCAAGCGCGCGAGCGATAGATGACAAGTTGATAGGATGGTGAAATTAAAATGTTTTACTCATTTTTAACTTTTTGTACTTGATTATTATATTAAAAGTAGCTTTTAGGTGGATTTTTACTTATTTGTATCGCAAATTTAACTAAGAACGAAGGGAAGACAGATGAAATCTAGTGCTAAGACACTCCAATCCTTACTTTTCACTCAGATTTTCAAAACTGGATCATCGGAATTCAATTCCATGAGTGGGAATCGACCGCGTTTACAGTTACACTATTAAGCCCTTTTTAATATAGAAATAACCACCACACTTAGAATCGAATCCACGAATATTGAATTTTCTGACAAAGTTTAAAAATCATTTTTAATCTACTGCCTAATCGATAAATGACATACTAAAAGAACATTTTTAGGTCACATTAGTGAAGACATTACGTATTTTTTACTAAGAATTAAAAACTACTGTCAAAATATCGATCATTATCACATACACGTGCGGCGCCCGGCGGCACATGTTGGGCGAGGGTGGTTATAAATAATGTTATTTATATAAATGTATTATTGATTTATTACTTGTTTATTTTATGATGATTAGAAGTGAAATTGAAAGTTTCGGGATAAAATGAATTGGTCTTTAGACGTAGCGAGCTCGTGGCTTCGCCCTCTTAAAATTCATGATTTTTATTTTTTCAACGCTTTTACGCACGAACAAACCCATAATAAATATATATTTGCTAATCTATTTCATAAAAACATTATTGATACGTCTGCAAATTTAAGTTTGTCAAATTTTATGAGTTGTACTTTGGCGTACAATCCAGAAATTGGTACACAATTCTCGCTGGGCGAGTCCGACTCACGCTTTACCGGTTTTTATTGTACGTTTATATATCGACTAGCGGACGCACGCAGCTTCGCATACTTATTTGCACCCTTAGGAGTGACTTCTAGAAAACCTTGAAACACACGTTCCATTAAATATTTTTAAGAGTCTAAATTTCAATTTTTATAAAATCGGTGGCGATTTAAAGATTTTTCCATACAAACTTTCAACCCTTTATATGCTCCCTTCGGGAAAGAATTCTAGAAAACCATGAAACATGAGTTCAAATAAATACTTTTAAGAGTCTGAATTACAAATTTTATAAAAATTGTTGCCGACTTAAAAAAAAATCTATACAAACATTTAACCCCTTATTTGCACCCTTAGGGGAAGAATTCTGGAAATCCATGAAACATGTGTTCAGTTAAATACTTTTAAGAGTTTGAATATCTAATTTTATAAAAAATGGTGCCGATTAAAAAAAAATAAAATATTCTATGCAAACTTTAACCCCTTATTTGCATCCTTAGGGGGAGAATACTAGAAAACCATGAAATATGCACTCAATTATTTAATTGAGTGCACAAATTTTATAAACATTGGTGCCGATTTAAAAAAAATTCTATACAAACTTTCAAACACATATTTGCACCCTTAGGGAGAAAATTCTAGAAAACGATGAAACACGTGTTCAAGTTAATACTTTAAAAAATCGAAATCTCAAATTTTATAAGCATCGGTATCGATTTAATTTTTTTTCCATACAAACTTTCAACTCCTATTTTACGGCTGTGCGCGCGTCTTACCTCAGTCAGTGAGGATAAGTCCTTTTATATATATATATATATATAGAGATAATAATAGTCAACACATGACCATTGTTGTTTTATCCAATTTCAAGCGAGTACGGTACAAGAAAATCCTCACACTTTGATGTGCCTTTTATCGAAATCATACATGAATCATCGGTAAAGGCACAAAGAAATTTTTACTTATATGTTCTATAGCACTTTTGTACTAATATTATTATTAAATACCAATTTGGATTTGATGTCTCAATTCTTTTGAACCAATTGTTGGGCTAAAATATTCTAACATTTTTGTGAAGGAAATGTGTATCTTTGATGTTTCGTAGGGTTTAAGAAACGAATATTTATAATAGCTTTATTGCCATTCTGGTTTTCCGTCTGTCAATACTATTTTTCTTAAGATCGCTTGCAGGCGTTCTAAACTCCTTCAGGCGTTCTAATCAAAACTTTTAAGGAACTTCCAAAGGACTTACAATTTAGAATTGAGGAAATACTATAAAAAATAAAGGCCACAATTCATGTCATATTTTTTTCACTTATATTTGTAGTCCATTTTATATAACATGTGAAATATTCCATTTAATCGAATAGGAATCGAACCCAATACCGCGCGCCGAGACTTGTCTCAATTAGCCAATCTATCTTCTTTGATAAACGTTCAATTAAGGTTAAGTAAAAAAGTTGATATTATTATATAAAATTCCTACTACAATCTATATACAGGTAATGAAAACATTACTTAAAGGGTTAAGGCCGATTAAACCGAATGTGAGTAGCTAGATATGTTTTTATTTTTATATGTTCCGTATATTTAAAAAAAATAGCGTAGCGGGATTTAAACCCACTCGCCTTTTGGAAACGTCCAAGCGTTCTGATCACTAAGCAACACGTTCATAAAAATATTAAAAAAATATTTTTTTCGGAAACTTATATTTTTTTTTATGTTTCCAGAAAAAAATCCTTCTTAAGTCTAGAATAACACTTAAAAATGTCCAATTAATGATGATATTACATCCTAATACTTTTTCTAGCCACTCAATGCGCGATTCTATCGAAATTCAGCGGAAACTGAAGAACCTTCCGTTCCTTATCTCAGTCTTAATGGGAAAGGAGTGTCTTAACAATATAGAATCTCTCAAAGCAAGTGTTTTCAACGCGCATAGATCAAATAATACTATAAACCATCTCTAAAAACAGGTGTTTTCTCCACATAGAGATCTGGACGCGGAATGCTGTACACTGTAGGCCACGGCCAGGAAATATTGTACCATCGAGTTTCTCTGGCGGCGCCAGCTTGGAAACACGACCGACGACGATACGAGAACATGTGAAAAACATAACTAGTTTTAAATGTATATACACACTTACCTCTAAGTATATGTTATAAAATAAGATGTTTTAATTATTGATTAGCAAGTTAAATGTAATTAATTAGACATCTGAACGTAGTATATTATTTCATATATTATTATATCTTTATTTAGGAAAACCAGAAGAGGAGAATATTCAAATCAACACAAAAACACTACTCCGAATCGAGTACCGAATTTACCTCTGTTATTTCAATAAAAATCATCCCCTAGACCAAGAAGAGCATAAGGATGTGAAACAAAACCATTCTACTCGCATATTACAAGAGTAATCAAATATCAAACGTGTGCAAGTCACGACATCGCCCCACACGACTATATCCCATAACTGTTGTTATTTTAATTAGAAGTGAAACTTATGTGAAATAATGTTTTTTTTTTAGGGTTCAGTACTTCTAAGTCTAATTTGTTCTCCATCTGTCTCTCTGTTTGTTCGTCAAGACAATTTTTCTTAATATCGCGTAGTGGTGTTAACCTGAAATCAATATCAAATATCAAGGCCTGCGGTTCCAAGAAACAGAAAAATATTAAGATAAGAACTAATCTTGACTGAAAATCAACGTAGACAAAATATGCGAGATTTATTTTAGTTTCACTCTACCTAGAACACAGAAGAGCAGTTTCAGAGGACTTGGTGTTAAGACACCCCGTTCCCCACTTTCTGACGAATTTAGACGAATTTCCTCGAATTAATCAACCTCGAAGGAATTTCACTTCCTCGAGTGGGAATCGAACCCACCACCGTCGCGTTACAGTCACACCCTTGTGCCACTGCGCCAGGACGTACGCACACTTCTATTTTCCATTTTCCACCGAGTTCTGGAGACACTGTGATAATAATTAGATATTCTTATCCAAATTTGTTTAAACATTTTTTTTATAATTCACTGCAAGTACAATGCTATGCTATTCAGTTCAGTTCAACATTTTCCAAACATTAAAAAGAAATCTATATTAAAAATTAGATTAAGATTTTTTTCATCTTAATTGATTTATTTGTTACCTAATTGATAAGCTTCTACAAAAATCTCAATTCCAGTAGCCTTTCAATATCTATATTTATTTGAAAATATTTCAAAGGTTCAGTACATAATTACATATCAATAATTCCCGAGGCGTGCGACCACAGACAGCGGGTACGAGCGAGGCGCCGAGCCAGCGCGTTTAATAAATTATATCACTTGCATAGTGTTGTTTCACTTTGTTCTTTTTATGTGTGGTGATACCTGACCTGTTGTTTTTTACTTTGCCTAAAATCATTTTAATCTAAAATAATAATAAAAGCTTTTAAAATTTGCGATAGCGGTCGTATGCACTAATTTTGTATGAAATCACAACTATATAAGTTTTATTATTTTTATGATACACATATTACAATATCCATCTTTCCAATTTTTCCTTTGTTTGTATTTTAATTTCTCAAGCTCAGTTTCATGTAGGTCAATGAGAGTTAACTTTTTTATTCTATTACGCGGCGAATTTCATACAAAATACAGCAAAAATGATGCATAATTACTCATATCTTTTGATAACGTTGACCTAGAAGTTCGTTTTCTTCTGGCCCAAACGGACAGACAAACGAACAGACATACTGAAATTGACAACAAAGTGTTTCTTCTATAAAGCTTCCGTTTTTTTTCTTGAGTTTTCTTAAAGAATATATCTTTTAAAGAATAGAAAAAGAATTTTCGAAACAGTCTATCATATTCTGAATTGCATATCTACCATATTCTTTATCATATTCTAAAGCACAGTAGAACCTATCGTTTCAGTAGGAAGACGATATTAATAACCATCTCCGCAGAGAGGCACAAGACGCTCGTTGATGCGTTTGCGCTCATTATAATAATTGCTTGTTCCACAAGTACACTGGTTTGTCATTTGATTGTACGTCACGTTCCCTACATAATGTCTTCAAATTATTAAGGTAATATCTGGATATTAAAATGTTATTTGGGTAAGATACTAGTCTTTGTGTGCGGCTTTGTTTGTCGACTTTCGATACCGGTTTAGTTTACCTGTGTGGTCTTTTATTCGTCAGATGTACGCATATATTATAGGGTGAGAAGTGAGGAATTATTATTAAAGCACTAGTAAACTATCATAATCTACAACAGATTTGTAAGCTACAAAATGTTCCAAGCGGTAGGTTTTCAATAGAAATATAATATAATAGTTACTCTTTCTTTTAAAATAGAACAAACTAGTGGAAAGATGCATTCGAAGCATATGAGCGGTATTTTTTTACCTTCACGCTGTATTCCACAAATAGCAGGGTAGGTAGAGTGAACATGAGAACGTAGTGCTAAGACACTTAAACGCGCACTCGACACTCGACCTCGAATTCTCGCGATAATCGCGTGGTGAACGGCACTCAACGCCGCGGTTTGCCTCGTTACAGAATTGTACAGAATCAAAATTCAACGAAGTCAAACGAAAAAGCGCTCATTCACTAGGTTTCGTAGTTTTCTCAATAAAACAGACATAATGACACACCTACATTTCCTTTACCGCCGTCAACCGTACGGTCCTTCCCTGTAATTAGGTTACTCTTAACCTATAACGCCTTTTGACTTTGTTGCGAAATTGGGACAAAAGTCTTTTGATTAATTACCGTAGTACCTGTTTCTATAGATGATTGTTTTGGGTTCATTTTCCATATATGTGTTGATGTAGATAACGTATAATATTTTTTCTTATCTTAATTTTATGAAACAGCAGCAGATCAGTTTTAAAATATTTTGAAAAAAATATATAAGAGTCCCGTTTTTAACTTTTGAGGTACGGAACCCTAAATAAAAACAAAATAGTTCTTGGCATATGACAATTGTAAAAGAAATACTCCTGAGAATGTAATATTTTTGCATTACGTATTGAGTGAGAGAATTTCCCGGGAACCGAACCCACCCTTGTTTCACCTCGACGACTGACGCTAGTTAGCATTAAACATTTTACATTTCCCCTACAATCATAAGCCGTATACTCTTTCCACGTAAATAGGTTAAGAGGCTTTTGATTATGTTACGACGTCTCTACCTTTTATTTCTCTCTCAATTAAGGACATGAGGATCTCGAGTGTTTCGTAGTTGACGGTACATTTGAAAAGATATATAGAGGAGGAATGTAGGGCGAATGGAGCGTAGCTGTTTTGTAAAGGATATTATGAAATTGTCTTTTTTAAATGTTGTTTATATGGAAGCATTTTTTTTTCGTTTCATATAGTTGTGTAATTTTATATTTTGTATATTTATTCGTATATTTTATAGCATTGACTTGTCCTGGTTTAATTACAATCAAATTTTTTAGCTTCACGCTGTATCCCGCACATACCAAAGTAGGCCGAGGGAACTTGGGAACCTAGTGATACACACCTTATTCCCATTACGACTCAAAAACGAAAACAACAAACAAAACCAACCAAAAACAAACTTTTCTATATTTCAGCTAGTTTCCAAAACTATAAAGGGCAGGATTTAAAATTTCCAATTTAGTTTCCAATAAATCCACTTACAGAGGACACTGGTCCATCCTAGTGGGGTAGAGGGTAATCCGACACTAAGCATTCAGATTCAAATTCCTTTTATGATCGTTCGAACGTTTTCAATGGTGTTTCACCCTTTCTGTACTATACTGTAGTGACGTAGTGATGGCAATGGCGAACGGATTTTAATTAAATATCTTGAATTTTGTATTTGAAATTTGATTTTTTGTTTTTATTTTCAACTGTTGAAACTGAACTGTTATAGGTAGCGAAGGTTTTTCTAAAGTTTGGTTGTTTTAGCTTGCAATTGGCACAGGGTTCGATTCTCCATCTGGGAAATACCATTGCATGTTTAAAAAAAAGGTCGGTGTGTGGGGAACTGCGTCTTAATACTAGGTTCCTTCTGTTCACCCTGCCATATGTTGGATACAGCATTGAGGTAAAAATATAAATAATTATCACAAAATTTTTATACCGCAAATTATTAATTTTATATAATGAAAATAATTTTTTTTGCAGCTACTACTCTCATTTCTAACTATTCGGTTACCAATAATGTGTGGCGAGGATACGTTTGCTTCAGACTGAATAAATACGCTACTGACCGTAGCGTGCGGTCTGTTTAGTATTTCTCCGCTATAGTTGTATTATGCCAATTAGACTTACTTAACAACATGTTTTCAAATTTGACAGGAAAGCTAAGAACGAAGGCTAGGCTTCACCTGCTGTATTCAGCATGTAGCAGGATAGACAGAGGGAGGCTCCCTCCAGTGCTAAGACACTTCGTTCCCAATTTTCGCCAATTTCTGGAAACATCGTCCTTTTAGGAGCGGAACTCACCGCCGTGTTTTGCCTCTACACCAGAGCAAAAAAATTGAAGTATTAAATATTTCATTTCCTCAAGTGGGAATTGAACCCCCGGCCTGCCGCGTTATTAGTCACACACTTGACTAGTTTTCGCCGTTTTCTAGTTTTTCTAGCTTTATAGATCATATTTATTGAAACTAGATTTTATATTGAAAGTAAAGAAGAAGAAATAAAATCAAAGTACGCTCTTTATATTCACGGTACGAAACGTGTTAATTACTTAAAACTAATCAAAAAAAATTATTTCTTCTAGAAACAACACTTCTACAATTTTAACTGAAAAACACAATTTCTAAATCAAAACATAATAAATACATAATAACGTAATGTAAATTAACTGTAACATTCATTTAAGCGACATCTG
This sequence comes from Heliconius nattereri, assembly GCA_013403645.1. Taxonomy (NCBI): domain Eukaryota; kingdom Metazoa; phylum Arthropoda; class Insecta; order Lepidoptera; family Nymphalidae; genus Heliconius; species Heliconius nattereri. The sequence goes on from JAAIXI010000231.1 coordinate 2,024,670, forward strand.
CGTTATAGGGGGTTCGATGCCCGCCCACGTTAATTTAAAAAAGTGTTTAAAAAAATACAACATGGGGTGGGAATGAAAAATGAGATGGGGTAATTTATTACCGCGATTCTGACGTGGATTGATTTGTATCACTTAAAAAGTGGCTCAAAGCGTGTTGTTGGTAATGAAAAATTATGAAACATGAAGACGAATGTTTTGAAATTTAGTAAAAACCTTTATGAAACTCTGTGGGCTGTGAAAAGAAGCTGGTGACAAATTAATAGGTAATACTTTAAAGTAATGTAATATAACTATTCGTTTCGCATAGCAGGGTAGGAAGAGGAAAACTAGTGTTAAAAAACACTTCATTTTTCACGACGGTTGTCTGTTCAATGCACTCTTTGGGGAATGATTTTTTATCCTCGATCGATCGATCAACAATATAACAATTCAAAGTCCAACAATTTCGAAGATTAGGAAGTAAATTGAAAACGAAGTGTCTTAACTCTAAACTCTTGCCGCCTTCCCTTCTATATGCGAAACCATCATAAACCAATTATATATGCATTAAAATAGCACAGTGACTGTAAACAACACTATCTAGGTCACTACATAATATATTAGTGTTATAACTTGAAAAGTTATCTTTACAGTCATTTTCTAATATGGGCGGCGCCCTCGTGTCGTGCGAACGTTAAGATATGTAACGACTAACGACTAACGACTAAAGAGTAACGATAGGTCGGGCCCTACAGCTCTTTATGTCACATTAAAAGTTTGTAATTTTGTAATTATTATAATTGAAACTGTAAAGTAGTGTAGGGTAGTGAGTTCGATTGTTGTTTGGGGAAATGGATCATTTTAATATCCTCAATCTGGTAATGAGACGCAACGTGGCGTTGGGTTCCGCTGCAGACAATGGAATGTGTTGAGTATTGGACTGGAAGTGAGGAACGAAGTGTCTGAACACTCTTTCTGCACTATTGTAAGAGGGCAATATTAATTTATAAATAATTTTAAATAACGAAGCTGTACATTTCATTTAAAGTTGCAAATTATATTTCTTCTAGCACTAAATATATTCGTAATTTCTACTATGTAGAGATATTTATTGACTTCTGCTACTCAAAACGTAATAACTCCATAATTCGGCGGAAAGTGGACAATGTAGTGTCTTAACACTAGGTGCCCAGGCAAGTGGTAACTGAGTACAGAGAGAGACGGAGAGAGAGACAGGGTAAAAATGCGTATTCAAATCCAAGTTTCCTCTGCGTACCTTTATAGGTGCAGGATATAGCGTGAAAATAAAAAAACGATTCAAGTACACAAAAATATGTAAGCTATTAAGATTACAACCTGATAAAAGTACAAGGATCATTACCTCCTCTTATCGGAGTGTCGCGACACCTCAAGTAGTCATTAGAAAAAGATTATACGGAGGATGTAAATGTTTTACTAAATTATATGTTATCTATATGGTATAGAGATAGAGGGTATAGTGACACAGTGGGTCAGCTTCCGTCTGTAAGTGCTTCAGATGTGGGTTCGATTTCTACTCTGGCAAAAAATATTATTTTAATTATCTTCGTGTACAGCTTACGCAAGTGTCTTTATGGGGATGAAGTGTCTTAACTCTAGCTTCCCAAGCCTGCGCCTATCTGGCTAGGTGCGATACGTCTGACTACAAAGTTGGTGGATATTGATTCAATCCCTATTCAGCATAAGTTTCGCCTACAGTTCCTGATTATTTTCATATGCTCCCACTGAAATCTGAAAACGGAGATTTTTACCACAAGGTTATCTCTTATCTCTCTATCTCTATTAAAGGAATAGAAAAAAAAAACACAGATTCCACATAAAAATTTAACACTTACTATCATAAAACTAAAAATGTAGCTCCTTTTGAAACACTATTAAATCTTCCTTACAAAATAAGAGGATTACAACTTGATCTCTTGAATGTTTATCTCCTGCCACTCGAGATGTCGCAACAGTTTTTGTAAAAAACACACAAATTATATGTATGGGGACCGCTATTTAGTTTAGTGTTAATTTTAATGGGGTTTTAGAAATAAATTTATGGGTTTAACGCGATGCGTGAAGAGTTGGGTCGGTCTGTTTGAGAAGTAATAATTTTTGAAATATTTTTTAGATAGCACATGTTAATCTGCCACGCCAGGCACAGGGAACCTTGGAACCTAGTGTTAACACACTTCGTTCACCATTTAACGCGGAAAGCTGAAGGCATTGATCTATTGAGTGACGGAACTCAACGACACGCTATGCTACCAGATCGAGAAAATGAATATATTAAATATTTCATGTTTTTTTTTCATTTATTTACCTTTAAACTGAGCTATACAGGTTAAAATTCATGTCCAAAATGTTAAATATCTTCACAAATCTTATACGCGATAGCTTATCTCATAAAATTGATAAATATTAAAATTGACTATACTTCCACAAAAATGTTAAAAATAGACTTTATTCTTATATCTTAAACGCCCTCATTGGTTCTTTTACCCTTAACTCTGATAAAAATGATAAGCACAATAATATTTACTTTCTCATAAATTATTAAAACTTTAGATTATTAGTTATCTTATATGAAGACACATCAAGGACACTTCAGTCGAAAGACCAGTCGTCGCTGGTGTTTATAAACACTCGTTTATTCTGTACATAATGTCACTCACCCATACATACATTGACAAATACGAACTGAACACATATTAATTACTTAATATCGATATTGAATACTTTTTATTTTAATGAAGATAAATGACTTGATTATTTGATACATATATTGGGATCCTAGTGTCGAGACACTCTGTTTCTGTAGACACCATCAAATTTTGTTAACGCAGCATCCAATGTATCAAACTCAAAATGGCGTTTATTCAGACGCTTTATTTAAGCTTTTAATTTTTTTTCAAACAATTCATAATACGAATAAAGTCTGAATAGTTTGGTAGAAGAAAAATAAAGGATATCTACTAAAATACAACAAAGCTAGTTATTTCTCGGGGAACTTGAAAAATTATATGAAAGGCGAGAAACTTTATACGATATTTCGTATAGTCTAGGAGACTGTTGTTATTAATCTATATATAAAATATTTTTTAACGTACCAAAGACAAACCCACCATGTACTTCTAATGGTTAAATATATATTTTTAGCTCCAAGCGGTATCCCGCACATAACAGGGCATGCAGAGGGAAACTGGACACTTAGTGCTAAGACACTTCCGTCTTCTACTTTCCGACGAATTCTGGAATTTAATGCATGTTCGAACCTCACCCCCCCCCCCCCCCCCCCCCCCNCCCCCCCCCCCCCCTCCAAGCCTCACTTATTATATTTTCATATGGCTATGTAAATTATTTTTTAAATGTAATGGACAATAAAATCGAAATTTATGAAGAATCGCTGAAAAAAAAATCTAAATAAAAACTTAGCTTGCTTAGATAATATACAGCGTTAATTTACGCAACTTCCGAATTGAAAAAAAGAAAATAAAAATACATTCGTCTCTTAAACTACACTCCGTAGTCAGGTGCGTTTAGCTGTGAGAATTTATAGTAGGGTTGCCAAATTAGATTACTATTTGTGAGACGTTCACGTAGGTATATAGGTTATACTGTATTGTTTTTATTTGACAGTTGATTTCTTATAAGTAAAGGCGGCATTTCAGTATCCGCTCTTTGCCTCGATACCAGAGCGAAGAAATGAAAATATAAATGTAAATAATTTCCTCGAGTAGGGGTCGAACCTAGAACCGTCGGGTTACAGTCACATCCTTGTGGCTCTTCATGATATTCCTAGTAAAGTATAAAATTAAATGTTATATTATAATCTAATTATACAAATTCAATACAAAAACTTTAGCCTATGTCTTATTCTCATGCATACGCTAAATTAATGTAAAGTTTCATCTAAATCAGTATAGTATATAGCTATATTTTAAGAGTCGAATGAAATGTATGGCTCATCAAACAAATACAAACCAGATAAAAGGGAGATTTTCTACAAGATGCTGTACAAAGAGTATACGTTTTTTTTAAAACGCCTGTTATCCTTAACGTCTAAATATTACTGTGAAACAACGTCTTTACAAGCTTACAGCAATTTACTGTGTAAATTTTTATTAGCTTCACTCTGTATCCTAGGGTTAAAACAATGTGTGCTAAATAACGGAAATCAAGACTGAACGTTGCCTTGTTACCAGAGCGAAGAAATGAAACTTATTCTTTTCCACGAGTGGGAGTCCAAACTATGCTATATGAGGTATATTAAACATAAAAATTACTTTATCAGAAATATCTTGAAATTCTCTTATTACCTGGCCACATCAGCCCTGGCACTGACGCGAGCTCAGCAATAGGTGTATTGAGTTATTGGCAAAGTTTATGAGTAATTGTTGCTCGTATTGCGGTCTGCTTTGTTTTGACTTTGGATTAAATAATAAATTCATTGTTTAAGGTTAGTTGAATTTGACGTATTAAATGTTTTTAACGTCTCTTAGTGATTAACTAGGCTTTTTGGGCTTAGACATTTCCATTTATTGGAAATTATTATTAATAATAATAAAAACAAAATACGGTGTTAGGTTCCGCCGGTCAATAAGAAAATGAAATTTGCAACAACGTTCCAGACAATAGCTTTGTACTGATATTTACGTGAAAAAAATGTTTGGTTAACCAAGTTATTCTCATAACTGTTGTAATTGAAAAAATCTTTTTGTATTAGATAATTAATTAATGGAATTAGGTGACGCCGTAAGTAATGCTAGTTATCAAATAAAAAGTTAACAAAAAAATGAAACCGATTGACCTAAAAATCGAACCCACGAAAACCTGCGTACACATTTATAATAAGCATTCCACTTTTTTCCGTCGTTCCGCGTGCCTAATGCATAATGACAGCTATTTGCAGTCATCGATTACAATAAATAATGAATGAATTTTTAATTTTAGTTGATATGTAATCTATACTGTGTACTTATTTTTGCATATTATTAAGTACCTGTAGGAATTACTTTCGAATTTATTTTTGTATCATTTAATAATAGTTTTGGTTGATGACTTTAAAGCGTGAATACGGGATAAAGCATGAATATGAAAAATATATATTTGTTTAATATAGCAAAGTAGGCTGAGGGAAGCTTGTGCCAAAATATATCGTTAACATTTCAAAAATAAATATTAACGATTTAAATATAACCATACCCCCTTAGTAGGAATTAAACTTTCAGCAATTGCGCTTACCTTTAAACCCTTTCACACAATACCAATATTATCTGACTGTAACTACTAACGACGACTAGCATCCGTAATCCGTAATAATTATTTGAAGCCACGACACGACAGCGCAGAAGTACAACACTAGGTTCCCAAGTTCCCTTTATCTACCCTGCTATCGGGATACAGCGGGAATCTAAAAAATAATAATAATCAAACAAAGTCACAGGCTATAGCCAGTCAATAGTAATTACATCGTGCCTTATTACACACGCCGGTACGCTGTCTGCTCTAACTTTCGCGTAAACTACTTGCAACTAACTACCTGTATGTTGAACTAAGGTGATTACAAACTTATAGACAGTCATATAATATGGATTTAACGTTTTTTTCGTTAAGTGGAGAGAAAATAGCATTAGAACTATTCGTTTATTGTTGTTTTAAATGATTTTATAAAAGCGTTGGAAAGTTATCAATAATATTTGTGGATAACTACTAAATATATTAAATTAATTTTATAAGCCTGAATACTTGTGTGAAAGATGAATTAGAACGGAGGTACAATGAGTTAAATAGAAACAATTAACGTGATGTAATACAGCCTTATAGCCTTCCTCGATAAATGGAAGATTCATATATAACTGTTCAATTCGACCCGCTAGTTCCTGAGATTAGCACTTTACACAAACAAACCCTTCAGCTTCATAATATTTGTGTAGGTTCAATACAATAACTAGTACACCATAATTTACAGGTTTGTATAACTTAAATAATTATAATATATAAAAAAAATCTAAATAAATTAAGTATTATAAAAACTAGTTTATAATAGCCCTTATCAAATTATCTATTCTGTTGGAACAACGTCAACTTAGCCACGGATTAAGCGAGTAAGGGAGTCGACCACACACTGTGCTGTTTACCTTCATGTTTAATGGTACCGTTATCTTTTACGATGGTCCCGTGTTCGAATTGGTCGATTAAAAAAATTGAAGTTATGTATTAAGTTAATTTTTTTGGTTTTTAGTATCCCGCACATAGCAGAGAAAGCAGAAAGAACCTTAATACTAAGACACTCTGTTCTCTACTTTCCGCTCAATTATGGATCGATTGTGTGCTGAGTGGCGTAACTCAACGCTGCATTTTGCCTCGAAACCAGATCGAAGAGATAAAGTTATAAACTATTTCATTTTGTCGACGAGGAATCAAGCCCCTAAAATATCACGTGTAAAGTCGCGCACCACGAGTGGCCTCACAAAATAATTAAAGTAATGGTTATATATACATAATGTATGTTTATACAGGCTGTCCCATCGATAAGATTATCGTTAAACTCTTGGGACAACCTGTATAATACAAAATAGTAATTATTTCGCGAACACGTTATATTAGCGTTACAGTCGTGATTAATAATTCACGGCCGACACCGACAGTCGGTCTGTGTGTATTTATTGTTTTCGATATTGGTATCGAATTTCACTCGATTGAACGGAAATTACGTTATTTTTGGTGATTTGTATTGGGTCTTATTGTTTTTTGTTGTTTAAAAACAATAAAAAATCGTTATGCATATCTCGTATTAGGCTGTTAAGGCCAGTCGTGGCGCAGAGGCGCAAGTGTGACTATAAATGCGACTGACCGTGGATTCGATCATCACTCGAGAAAAAGAAATATTTAATATTATGTTTTTTTTTGCGAGGCAAAGATCGGTGCTGGGTTCCCTCACTTAACACGCAATGCTTATGCATAATTCAGATAAAAATGGAGAACGGAGTGTTTTAACATTAGATTCCATCTGTCTGCTGTTTGTGAGAATCCCGAATAAAGCTGTAAAAAAATAAAAAATATTATCTATGAGAATCGAACGCACAACCTCTTTACTATTCCAACTACGGCTCTATAGTACAAAGACAAGTTAGTACTTTACAATAGTGTAGAGACCCGTTACTTGTTTAAGCGAACAAGGCTGTCTGAAAGGCACTTCCGGTGAAATCCACTGAAAACTTGTACCGACAAGCGAGTTAAGACGTTCGTATATTGAATATAGCATTGTATAGCTGATAGACATTTAAAATAGAAAATATATGTAATATACGTTTATTACATTAAATGGAAGATGTGAATATCGAAAATTCTTAATATAGTACCTTAATTTTGTTAGTACAATATTTTTATTTTAGTTTTACCCAGTATCTCGCACATAACAGGATACCAGGGGGAACCTGGGAATCTAGTGTTAAGACATTCCCTTCCCATTAAGATACTTTTGTTCCCCACTTACCGAATGGCGAAACTCAACGACGCTCTTCGACTGGTTGCCAGCATATTCCACAGCATAACTGTAAGTCCTGAGGATTAGCTCTCAAAGCTCAGTCCAAGTTGGGTAAAGTTTAAAACAATCACCTCCATAGGTAGCAGATTTAGTTCCGACTTAATTATTGTTTACTAAGCCACTAACTTCTACTTTAACACTGTGTACGGGTTACTCGTAAATACTAGATTCTATGTGTTAAGACCGTCATGGAGCAGTGGAAGGAAGTCTGATTGTAAGCTCGAGGGCTGTGGGTTCGATTCTTACTCAGGAGAAAGGATAGTTTTCATTTCGCCGCTCTGGTAATAAGAAAAATTCACATTGAGTTCGAACAGACGAAACTGGGGTCTTGACACTAGATTTTCTCTAGCTAACTGCTTATCTAAAACATATAGAAAAATAACATTAATTAAATGTTAGTGTTTTTACATCTCTTTCGTTTATAGCAGAATATTCACAGAGAATCTAGGGTGAATGGCGGCACTCAACGCCGTGCTTTAGCTTCTTGTCAGAGCGAAAAATTAAGTTTTCCTTGAGGGAACCGAGTCGCTTACAATCGAAAGCTGTACCTGCCTCGACAGCCTAAGCATCAATATAAAAAAAAAAACATAATGAAATTAATTAAACATTTCCTATTTACTCTAGGAAGTGATTTTTTTAAATTTAAACCAGTATTTGTTTGAATTTACATCCGACCTTTTATAAAATTAACCATCTGTGAACGCGTTACCACCGAGCGTGAAGTGCATTGTTAGAATTAATTGTTTTTGATGGCGATAGGAAATAAGACTTTAAAATGTAAATTGGTCTAAATAACCTATTTGTTAATGTACCTAATCCCGTGACCACGGACTACTGTACAGTAAAGCGATGGAAATGTCGGGATTTTAAAAATGAATAATATTAAGCCCCGTATTTATAAACCACTCTCAAGTTTGATATAGATCTTGAGAGACCTTTTTAATTCATAGATGTCTAATTGATAAATGAAAAGCATGTATAAATACCGGCCTAAATATACATAATTAATGCGGATAAATAGTTTCATTTAAAATACTTTAAATATTCTTGATCTTGGTCTTTCATGGATGTAATGATATTTGGTTTTTCGTTTATATAAAAGAAGTCGAGTCTTCGTGCAGTCAATGTAAGTTAATGTAAGTCTCCGCTCCCTACTTTCCGTCCAATATAACACATTGCACTACGACGGCTTTACCCGTACATTATCCTATAGGATATATAATATATAATATAATATATATATATATAGGATAAAATTCAGCAGAAAATGAAAATAATATAGAGTAATATATGAACGGGTAAAGGAACTCTATTAAAAACTTTGAGAAGCGTTTCCCTTGATAGAACTATTTCAGTTTTCGCCCGGTATAAAATGCCGTGGCGCATATGGTGTTGTGGGTTCGAATCGCGCGCGAGGGAATTATATACATATATTTAATATTAGTGGGCGCGCGCAGCTTCGCTTGCTTATTTGGATCCTTAGGGGTGAATTTTAATAAACCATGAAACATGTGTTAAATGAAATATTTTTAAGAGTCTAAGTTTCAAATTTTATAAAAATCGGTGGCCATTTAAAGATTTTTCCATACAAACCTTTAATCCCTTATTTGTACCCTTAGGGGGAGAGTTCTAGAAAACGATGAAACACGTGTTCAATTAAATACTTTTAAAAATCTAAATTTCAAATTTTATGAAAATCGGTGCCGATTTAAATATTTTTCCATACAAATTTTCAACCCTTATTTATTTTTCAAAATCCCTTCTTAGTGGATGTCCAGATTACGAAAGTAAACATCTGTCCAAATGTCACGTTTCTACGCACAGCGGTTACGGCTGTGTGTGCGTCTTACCTCAGTCAGTGAGGACAAGTCCTTTTATATATATAGATTAGCAACCAGCTCGTAGCTTTGCTCGCTTGAAATACACATCTAATTTTTACTAACCTGGATTATTTTCGTCTTTTAATAGAATAGACACCGACATCAGACAGAAAAAAATAAAATATAATTTAAAATAAATATTTCTTTTCCTCGAATGGGGATTGAACCTGCGGCCTTCGCGTTACAGTCACATGCTTGTGCCCTCTGGGCCACGACGACGTTAAGCTAAGCCACATTATCTAAAATTAAACAGACATTACTTGGCTCCAGACCAAGTAATTACTTATTGTTACTTTATGTTCCAGTTACTGACACTAGTGTTGACATTTCATTTTGAGATGATGTCACTATTTTTCTAGAGATCAATACTTTTAACAAATTAACAGTGTTATTTATATCTGTTCATGATGAAACGGTGAGCGGTAAGAGAGGTAGGAGGAGACTTTGGTTGACCTTCCAAAATTCAGTGTTAACGATACTGGAGGAAGGTCAAGTAGAAAGCATGAGGACCCCTTAGAGGGCATGTATAAAGAGATTGAGTGAGAGTGGACGAGGAGAGAGAGGTATGTAGAGACCGTAGCGTCTGGCGGAGGAACTTCTTTCCACAAGCCACAAATCTGAGGAATGCCCTAATTGCGGCAGTGTTTTCAGATCGATACCACAAGTACTCCTTCAGAAAGAGCATCTATTTCCACTCCCACCATCCACATCGTGAAAATATTAAATAATTCTTTTACTTGATTGAGAATCGAACCCTCAGAAAAAATAAGATTAATTAAGAGCTTCAATATTAACAATAAGGTGATCAACATAATTCATGTAACATTACAAAGCGGACGTGCTCCAGAGGGCGGCGGGACAATGGCGTCGATATGATAATTTAGTGCATTTTCACCTTCCGTCATCGTAACTCCACGATTGCGGGTTAGTTTGTAGGAGAATACAGTGTATTGATTGTAGATACTGAGAAATCTGAGAATATATTCTCATTTCAACGAAACACTATTAGGTAATCTACTTATTTATAGAGAAAATAGACAAGCGCAAGACGCGGGTTCGCCCACTGAGGGTTCCGTACAAATTTGAAATTTGTACGTGAAAATTGGAGGATTTTTCTGAAATTCAAACTTTACCCTAGCCAAAGCTTTTTCATCTGATACCTCATTATATTAGCGGCTTTATCAAATTTTGTTCTCCTTTTAAGACTATGTGTTTTACTTGTACATACTAGCTACCAAATTTCATAATTCTAGTGTAGTGTCAATAAGCGTTTTTTGCGATATAAACGGCCAATTTTTTTCTAGTAAACATAGAAATAATTTTTTTTCGGGAAATCAAAGGACTGTAGATCTGAGTATATGGTTTGAATTTCGATATCATGAAGCGCTCCTAAGATAAAGGCTCTTAACAGACAGATGGACGAACAACAAAGCTAATAATAAACCGCCCAACGCTTTCAACTCCCACCATACATCTATACACGTGTTTATGTGAATTATAATACGTTTGTACAGTCATTATACATGTATCGTATTATATATTCACTATTATATTGTCACCCATTTTATGGAAAGCGATGCATAATTGACGTGAACCTAAACTAAACTAGGCGTAACGCGCACTTTAATAGAGATGGATAGAACGTTTTAGATAGAATATTTAATATAATGGCGCAGCGGCACAGTCGTGGGTTCTATTCCCACTCGGGGATATTTAATATTTTCATTTCTTCGGTTTAGTGACAAGGCAAAGTTCGGTGTTGTGTTCCGCAATGCCTTAACAGCGGAGGGAAAACATGAAAATATTAAATATTTGATTTTCTCGAGTGGGAATCGAATCCACAGCTTGTCGCATTTGCAGTTACGTTTTAGTACTAGTAAATGAATGGAAAATAACGGAGCGGCTGCGAGCGCAGAACTCCCAGAGCTCGACGAGCATTCCCTGCGAGTATGCAGGAATCTTTTATTAAAGCCGTGAAAGCCGTATTCTTTTGTATTTATGAATGTTTGCAAATATGCGATAACTTCTTTGCAGTAGTATTGGTTCAGTAGATCAAATAATAGTACGTAAATTATAAAAAATAGTTAAAAAATATAGTTCCTCGTATGTTTTGACCGGTATATAGCTCCGTCCACTATGTCCGAATTTGAGACATTACGTGTCGAGCTCAACGCTGCACTATATCGTTTCAGAGCGAAATACTAGTATTTTTTTATTATTATATAGAATAGATATCTTTTGGAAAACAGTTTTCTTATTAACAGTAGTTCCTTTGAACGTGAACAGCTAAGCTATGGAGCGTTATTCTTTTAACGGACAAGGTATAAATTATTTATGTAAAGCGTTCAGGGTTCAAACTAAGGGAATATAGTATAAAAAGTGAAATTGAAACCAAATCGTCGTGGTGTGCAGAGTGAGTTCAGATATAAGTGAAAGGTTAGTTACAGTTTTGGTTTTTCTTGCTTTTCATTAAACAATTAAATTAGGAGTAATATTGTTTTATTTACTTTAAACTATCTTAAACTTAGATAACTCAAATAACTTAATATGATAAATTATTTGAAATATCCATCCAATATATTTTTTTTGTGTAGTTTTTCCTTAATGAAAGTGTGATTTTTGTAATACACAATATTGCAATGAAATTATAAATCTTTAGAGTCCTTTATTAACACGCAAGCAAAATAAAAATCAGCAGCTAAATAAATTTCTAGTCTAGTCTAGTCTATTTATAAATAAGATACAATCTACCCTCACAATATCAAATCATAGAATAAGCGTAGAATCTTTGTACGAATGAAATTTCTATTTAGAACTGCATCATAGCCAGACTGGATCTAATAAAGCATTGGGTACCAACTGCTCGTGTGTACTGTATACACCAAATGCACTTGTAACCTGCTTTGAGAGGTAGCAACGTATGAGCGGTCGCGGTTTTCTTTACTAATGATATGATAATTATGATTTGTGATAGTTTTTTACATAGGAAGTATCATTTGTGTGTTTAAATTGATTTGTAGTTTTTAAAATAATTAGTTATATAGCTTAAAATTTAATACCACTCATTTTGATAAAAAAAAACTACATTAAAAAGATCCGACTTCAAGACATAATTAGCATAAAATAACTCTATAAAGGTTTAATTTATCTAAGTTTTTTTGCTAAACTAACTTTTCTGAAATGTTAATACTCTTATTAATATTATGCCCAGATAGGTGTAAAGTCTGCGCTAAGGTCTAATTCTCCAAAATGTAAAAATTAAATACTACGTATTATTACGTATTACCTCAGGTTCTCCTACTACGTCCCTTATATCGACCATCATAGAGACTTTCTTTTGGCACTCCAAACGCTACTGTGAGGGCGCAGGCTTGCTCACGAATTACCTTGTCGTAAAAAATAATTCTAATAAACCCTCTATATTTTATACTTTGTACCGAACATGTAAGACGTAACGCAATTTAGACGGGCGATAACTTAGTTTGACTATGAGAAAAAGTGTATTTACTTTATACCAGTGGAATATTGTTACTTAAACAGGATGCAAGTAAACAAGGCCAGTGACAGTGGGTTCAATCCCATGAATTATGATCAAACCATTTTCATTTTAGCGCTCTGGTGAATGAAACTAAAGGCAAAAGGAAAACGGAAGTGTCTTAACACTAGGTTCCCAGGTTACCTCTACCAACCCTGCTTTGTGAGGACTACAGCCAATCACACAATATCTCCAAATTGTACGAAAAGTTCCGTACTATTATTCCAATAAGAAAAAAAAATCTAAATGATTCATTCATAAATATACATAGAACTACCATCGTTTTGTTTCTTATACATTTGTAAGGAGGAATATTCTTATCCTCCCACATTAGGTTTATTATGAAAGGTTTAGGACCTTAGCTGTGAGACGTACAGACATGCATATTGCATTAGCACGTGTTTAAAAACAATGTGACTTTTTGAAACCTCTGAGGATTGTGTAAGGCTTTTTATTATGTAACTATACATATAAATAAAACTGGAAGGTCTGTCTTTGATATTAAAAAACTACTGAAATACATACAAACAATTATGGAATTTATGTCTGTATGTCTTTCTATTCGGTTCTTGTCCGGGCTCATCTCCGGAACAATTGAATCGAGATTAGAAAAAGTACATTTGTCGTGAAAAATTGAAATTACGATTTATTTAGGTATTGATAACCATATTAAAACAATTAACAAATTTTCTTTGAAATATGCTCAAATAACCCAGGCGAAGCCGCGGGGCGCCGCTACTGTCACATATTATGTTAATGTATGTAGGTGACAGTGTATATCGGTCTTACTTATTATATTTGTATGTATATGAATTAATTACAATAAAAAGAGAGAATTGAAGTAATAGTTATGTGAAGCTTTAGTTATAAGTTCGATCCCTTTCGGGGAACGAATATAATAATAATTATTTATTTTCATTTTCTCTCAAGACAAAACTCGACGTTGAGTTACTCCACCCAGTGTCTCTCTTTCCGGCGGAAATTAGAAACCAGAATGTCCAGGACATTTCACTAGTCGCCTGAATTAGAGAAGAGAATGTCTAAGCAATAGGTTCTTTTTGTTGTTTTAATCCTACCTGTTTACCTAACCTGTTTAATCTCCACTCGGGGGAATAAAATATATCTATATTTAATAATTCGGTTACTTCACTCTAGCCTCGAGGCAAATCGCGGCGTAGAGTTCTGCCACTTAATATATTTTTATAGAAATAATCAAACATTTAGTACTAGTTCCCAGGAACTACGTATTTAATCTTATTGTAGACAAATTGAATGTAGTGCATTTCGTCGTCTCCAATTGGTTTTTGCGGGAGAGTGCATCTGTTCAATTGGATGCTGGGTTCACAATCTACTTGTAATGTGGGTCACTAAAGCTTTCACGTTAGGTTTCTTAGAAAAATTTAAGTTATTTTGGTTGTAATAATTTATAGTAATATTATAAAACTAAAAAGTTTGTTTGGTTGAGCGCGGTAATCTCGGGTACTTCTAGTTCCAATTCAAAAATATTATTTGTTTAGATTGTTCATTTATTAAGCAGGCTATGGGCTGTAATACGTTACGCTATAATCAATAGAGAAGAAGTTACAATAAATAATATGTCATGAACAGTACTATGAACTAGTGTTGCCAAACTATCGATTGTGGCGCAATCGATAGTTATAATCTAAAAAAGCCTATACGATCGATAGAACAATCGATAGTACCGATACTATCGATACTATCGATTCTATCGATAGTTTAGAAGCATACAATACTATCGGCTAAGTGCAATACTATCGATACTATCGATAGTATCGTATCTCCTAATCAGAAAAGAATTAATACAATCGATAGTATCGATACTATTGAATGTCTAGGAAACAATAGTATCGATAGAATCGATAGTATCGATACTATCGATTGTTTTGGACTATCGATTGTATGTTAATTCGCGATAGTATTGAGTATTCATCATTCTCATTTTCGAAAGAGGATGGCGACGCTTTATTTATTGATAATAAATATGATGAATATTTATTTTGAACAAACTGAACTGCCCGATCGACGCCAGAATCTGTTCTGAACCCCAGCTTTATAAAATGAGGATTTAATAGCGTTGAAATTATGCAAGGAGATCTCCTTTCATATGGCTTCAATCTAGAAGTAACAGTAACAGTTCCATGTTCACTTTTCTTAAAGTATGTCGACATTGATGATTTTCTCCTTTTGATTGATTGAACCTGATCTTCCATTTTAACACAAGTAAGAGATATATAAATGTTTACAACACACTCTCTGTAAACTCTGATAAATCACTAATACGAACCACGAATCAATAACACTCCAAATGAACATCGACAGTTAAGTAAAAATTTATTCAATTTTTTTACACAATTTATAAAAGATTTTAAAAAACTACAATTTCGACTAGTGGAACACCGAAGCTATGAATGAATAAGCAATTAGTTAGGTACTTCAACTTCGTTTCTAATACTATGATGATAGTTTACTATACATGAAAATAGTAAACGATACTATCGCAACTTAGCATGCGATCGATAGTTCACAATAATCGATAGTATCGATACTATCGTTGCCTAGAAATTCAATAGTATTAATACTATCGATAGTATCGATATCTTTCTAACTGGGAGATACGATACTATCGATAATATTGATAGTATTGCATTTTTCTGATAGTATTGTACCCTTTTGAACCATCGATAGTTTAGATACTATCGATTAAAATATCGAAAGCCTATCGATAGTCGACTATCGATCGGCAACACTACTATGAACTACCACAACTATTAGTTGTTTGTATTTGACGAAGAATAGCATCCTATGAAGAAGGCTAACCCTGTTTTGGATAAAAGAAACGCTAAAAATAATACGAATTATCTTGCAAATATTAAAAAAACAGTGGTTTTTATTTTTTTTCAATAACAACTGTTTTTGAATTGAAGTTTTAATGGATTATATGAAATATATATGAAATAGGGAAGTGGAGAATAAAGTAACTTTATCACTATTTTTTTCTAACTCGTCTTCTATTAAATAATTTAAGAGTTGAACAAATAAGAAAAATATAACAAACCAGGTTAAGTATTTGTTAGGTAGGTCTTGCGCATGAGGGGTTCCGTGCAATTATCTATAAAATGGTCAAAAAATGATTTATTTTTTTCCTGAAGCCCCCTTAAATATTAATTTTATTGTGTTTTTTAGTATTCACTTTAATAGCGACAACAGAAATACCTTATCTGTAGCAATATCAACTGTCTGATTGTCAAAGTACACGAGATACAACCTGGTGACAAGTGGACGGACAGCGGAGCCTTAGAAAAAAAGAAATTACCCTAAAAAATCATGTTTTAAGGAATAAGATAAAGTTTTTTGTATTACAAAATATAACATATACATAATTTAAAACCACCTCAACTCTAACAAACTAGTGTAATTGAATTAACATTTGCTATATTACTATACTGGAAGTAAAATTATACAAAACCATTAATTACAACTAACCTAGCGTCTATTGTCGCGGTAATGGAAGGTACGCCTTCTCAATGTTAACTTAAAATTCAATTTTATCAAATCAAAATATATTTTAAGCTTTTAGAAATAGAGTTCAAAATAGTTCAATATGAAGATTAAATGTTTTAGTTAAGCATTGTGGTACAGTTGGGACCTGTCTGGCTGTTCATGATGGACGTGAATTCAATTCCAGTTTGGGGAATATTTATATTACGTATTTATATGTACATATGATGCCGAATTCTCTGAGTCCGACTCGTCCGGTTGTCTGGATTAGCTTCACGCTGTATCCCGCACATAGAAGAGTAGGGAATCCGGGAACCTAGAATCAGTAGTGAAGACACTCCAGTTCCCAATTTTCCTCGAATTCTTGAAGCATGGCGTATTGAGTGGCGGAACTGAACGCCGCACCTTTGTCTCGTTACCAGAGCGAAGATTATAAAGTATGAAACATTTAATTTCCTCGTGTGGGAATCAAACCCATAACCTGTCACGTTTACAGTCGCAAGAAGAAGATGGATAACTATTTTACTTATACTCAAACTATGAATTTGCGTAAGTAAGACAGAGAAATGTCGGTACTTGAAAAATACATACATGTATACTCCAGTTGAAATCGAACCTCCAACCATTGCTTGTACTACAGTCGATAATTTCTCTAAATAAACAAATATCCATGTAGCCATACCATATAATATAGCCATACACGAGTAAAGCCAGGAGTCCTGTCTAGTATTAAATACAAACCACGTGTTTAACTTTGTAATATTATAAATCGCTATTACACTGATGGCCGACGGTGTTTGTGGTGTTCAATCAAATGACAGTATGACGCACTCTCTTTAAAGTTTAAGTGGTAACAACTAGCTAAGTATCTATTATTTTTTATTATCCCTCTGCCTATCCTGCTGTGTGCGGGATACAGCGTGATACTTTTTTTTACTATATTTTTCAGTCAGTCCTCTCAGGCTGTATCTATATATATGTAGTAGAGTAGGTAGAGGAACCTAGTGTTAATATTGACCTATATTAAGCTACCTACCATTATTTGCACATTTTCATTTGAATCTAAGTTTAATATGAGATTTTAATATTTCTAATTTATCGATTACTGAAACGTGCGTAATCGTAAGTACATAATTTTTCCACAGTAGGTATATCGTATTTTAAAAGCTTTTATTTAACGTTATTTTTAACGTTAGTAATTTTTCGGGTGAAATCTTTGAGCTCAATTTTGAAGTAGATATCTTCAACCGATTGTATACACGCTTAGTTTGGATGACAATGCACGATAAAATATGTGACGTCATTCTAAATCCAATATGGCGAACCATCCAAGATAGCCGAATACTTATTTTTGGCCTACTTCTACAATATGGATATCTATTAAAAGGGCTCGTTGAGAGTAACTCTAAAAATAATGTGACGTTTTTCTAAGTCCAATATGGCGGAACATCTAAGATGGCGGAATAGTTATTATTTATGCACATCTGCAATACGGGTATCAAATGAAAGGGAAAGAAAAATAATGTGACATCTAGTGTGAGAAACCTAGCCAGTGGTAACTAAAAACTAAAAATAATTTATAAGCAAAAAAACATTTTTAGAAAAAGTTTTTATTTTAAGTCTCTAAAAAGGAGAAAATAAAATTTGTCTTTTAAATTTTATCTATCAACTCATAACCTCATTGTACACTATTTATATGATAATAAAAGCTTGTCACGTTAATCAATATTTAATTAAATTGAAACTTTAAAAATTTAAACTTTGCAGATTTTACATAATTACATTAGTACTAGTTTATTTATACAAGTAAATCGCGCGACAAGATTTTATGATCATATAAATTGTGTACAATGAGGTTATGAGTTGATAGTTAAAATTTAAAGACAAATTTTATTTTCTCCTTTTTAGAGCGTTTAAATAAAAGCTGTGTCTAAAAATGATTTTTTGCTTATAATTTATTACAAATTAGTTCCTTTTATTTGTTACCTATATTAGAGTAACAATAATATTAATTATAATATAAATCCATTCATTTATTATAATATAATTAATATTATGTATATTTTATTGTGATCAGAACTGTAAATCCATAGTTTTGGGTTCGATTTACACTTTTGGGCATGAGTTACTTCCATCGCTCTAATAAGATAAAGAGCCGTAAGAGAGATCGTAAAGTTTCGCCACTAAACACGCAATAACCCGAATTTTAGCAAAAAGTGAAGAACGGGACATGCGGGATGGAACGTGAAACTGGAAATAATAATATTTTCAGTGAATATGATTTATAATCATCATAACACTAGTAATATGTAATGTAAAGCTACAAACATTGTATATTTACGAAGCTCGCGACCTAATCGCATTAAATGATTGAACGGAGCAAACACTTGTGATGTTAACGTTCTATAATACCCTATAGGAGAGGGTAGTTAGCTATAATGGAAGTAATAACTACCTGATTTACCTCTATGGCTTACCTACCTACCTTTATTGATAACAGATCTTGGTTCAAATCTATGTTCTCCTTTTTTGCTCTACACTGTATATCGAACATAGTAGAGTAAGGAAGAGGAACCTGGGGATCTAGAGTTAAGGCAATCCTCATTTAGACACTTCCGTTCCCAGTTTCCGTCGCATTCTGAAAGCATTGCGAGTTGTAAAAGGTTGCGAGGCGAAGAAATGAAAATGATTAAATATTTCATTCCTGCGAGTGGTAATCGAACAAACAACTGAGGCGTTTAAAATCATACCTTGTGCCACTGTGTCACCACGGCCTATGATATATAATTTATAAGTAAACAAAAACAGTTTCATCTAGAACCAAATCAATGGTCCGTTACATTCAAGGATATCACAATTTTTTCTTTATAATTATAAAAGCAAGTCGACTGCATAGGTCAAAGGCAGAATAGTTTCATTTCTCATAATAGATGGTAATTTTGTTAGTCGTTTATATAATACTGAATAATATAATTAAATTTTCTATAAGAACTTATAATTTTCTCTGATCACTATGTTGAGAATCACTTTGTGTTATTTGGTGATAGGATTGTCCGCTTGTGCTGCTGTTTATATTGCGAAAGGTAAAAAATATATATTTTAATCTTAAGTTTCCATTATTTTTTTTTACTGACATTATTTAGGGAGACTATAGAGAACAACTAGTGAACATACATACATACATCAATAGATTATGATCCTTGTTATTTCCTTAAAATTAAATTTGAATTTATAACGCGAATCTCCGGAACTACTGACTAGAATTGGAAATTAAGTACTGATTAAATTGGAATATTACTTTAATGATTCTGATGTTAACTTATTGTACCTGACTACTTGCAGTCATAAGAGCTATGACCTAAGCCTCTTAGAATATGTCATTTGTATGTACAAAACAATTTCCATTCGGCCGTGCGGGCGAAGCCGTATTTAAAAGCTATAACATTGCATATGATTAATTGGGTTCTAAATAGCCTATTGAGAGGCTATTGTTACAGCTTTTGATCGTGAGCGCGGCGGTAGTAGGTTCAATCCAATATTTAATTAAATTTCCGCGTTTTGGTAACGTTGAAATTTTTGCCTTTAGGTAGATACGAAAAATTTCGAAAAATTTCAACGTTTAATTAAGATAACGACAACGCTTAATAAAGATTTATTTGCGAAAATAAAACACTTTCTTGCTATATTATTTTAATTTTATTTATACACTGAATTCTTGAAAGGCAGCTTAAAAATTGGAGAACCCGCTGGGTATGTTTTTAAAAAGGGCCTGAATTTCTAGATCTTTACATGCCATTGTTGGCACACATCTGCCATTGGGATAAGAACGCACCATATCACTTCTAAAAAAAAAACAACTAATTAAATAATTATAAAGTTATGAATATAACTTATGAAATATTTATGTATATTACCCGTTATTTACAAATTATATTTTCATTTACAATATACTCGTATAACGGAGTACGCAGGGACTAGTGGCAGCAGGTGTATGTCATGTTGCAAGTTTTTCACTTTCCCCTAAATTGAGGGAACCTGGGAACCCAGTGTAAAAGCACTTCGTTCCCATTAAGATTTCCACTCTGCGCCAGATTCTCAAGGTATTGCGTGTACAGTGGCGAAACTCTATGCCTCGTTTCGCCTTAACGAGGCACATCAAAATATGAAATATTTTATTTTCCCGAGTGGTAATCGAACCCACAGCCGTCGCGCTTTTACCACTTTATTCTATAAAATATTTTCTTTAAAATGAACTAACTGTTGCTCGTAACCCAAAAGTTAAATTTATCATGACGTTAATTTGACAAAAGCGTGACTATTTACAGCCCGCATTGAACCAGTAAAACACATATTAACTTCGAATTGTTCAAAACGCTTTGAAATTGAAAGTTGATATATAATATACATGTACTCCTACATACATATATATATATGTGTATATATATAACAGGTATTTATACTTACATAACACCATAATGGTTCAGTAAAGGGCCTAACTGGGCTAGACAGAGGTTAGTGTTATGACACTCCGTTTCCCACGCACACTGAATTTGCTAAGCATTCCATATGTCAGTGGCAGAACTTAATGGTACGTGGGTATTCTCTTTTTACCAGATACCATTAGTAGATCGAGAGCCAAACTAATACAAATCGAAGATGTCATTTCAACCATTTTTACTTCATACAGCATATTCCGAAATTTGACAGTCTTCGAGATATTGGTAATTTATTTATTTTTTCTAAATACTAAATTAGTAAAATAGAGAAGTTTCGCCACTCCAGAATTTGGAATAAGTGTGGCACGGAAGTGTAATAATGGGAACAAACTGCCTTAACACTATGTTTTTAGATTCTCATAGGCTCTTCATATATGGATATTAGAGATGCGTTATTAGGTCAAACCACCATTCGGCGCATCTCTAATGGATACCATTTAAAATTATTAAAAATATAGTTAATTGGTATCAAATTCTATATTATAATTGCCTAAGTGACTTTTAATGAGCCCATGTTCCAATATATTATGGATTGAGCATCGCCTAAATTGGACTTTGCCCTACACTTGCTATGGCTAAATTGCTATGGCTCATTTAACTTATTCCATATAGAAATGTATGGGTAATAAATTATCGTACTTGCAATAACATCCAGATTTACAATGGGGAAGTCGTTTTGGTGCTGTTTTGACTCGCTTATTCAAGTCCTGCGTCTCCCAACAAGTGTATTCCTCGTAAAAGGAACACGATTTATGTATTTCATCGTTTAAACAATCTTTTTCTGCAATAATTTATCAAATATATTTGGAAAAGCTGGAACGGAATGTCTTAGCAGTTTTTATTGTTTAAGAAGTAAGTTCAATAGGTTAAATTCATAAATATGTTAATAGGCTAAATTACAATGTACTTGTTTCTATGCATATATAAACCGCACAGTAGTAAGCCTACTAATAGAGGTAATATGGAGACGGGGTGGTGGTTACTTTGGCATTTTAAAGTTCATTTTTTATATTTTCTTGGGAATAATATTAAAAACGACATGGACCTTCGCCAGACATGTAATATAAACCCCAATAAGTTACACGTGCCTGCGAATATAATATAGCAAAGTTACAACAAAAACAATTTATTTTTAATAATGTGCAAAACACCGGTATTTGCTCCTAATGTGTTTGTAGGCGCTTATAGCATATTAGGATTTAGCCGCCTGCGTAAGGACCAGGAATAGGGTGCTAGGAGAGTCTGCTGACATGAATGCCCCACGTATATGATAGTCTAATGGATCCATTCATCGGTTGAATGGAGAATATAAATATAACATAATAATAGACATAGTTTGGAAAGATATAATTTTAAAGGGTTAACCTTCCAATAAATGGACAATCCAACTAACCAGTTTTCATATGGAAATAATAATTTTCATACTTAGTACTTTAATACTCACTCATTATCAAAGCTCTACATACCGTCAACAGCGACAACACAAGTACCGTCATTTATAATGAATACTTATATGAAATTTTGATTAAATAATAACACTGTCAATAGGAAGTTATTTCGCTGCTTAATTAAAATTTTGCCGTGAAATTAGTTTAGAATGCAATTACCAATATCAATCATTGTAGTATGGTACGTGACGCGTTCGTTTTTGTGCCCTACAGTTGTTGGTATTCTTGTGGTTATTGGGATTTTGAGTGTTCAGGTGGTAGAAGGTTCGATTCTTGTTCCATGATATGTAGTCCTCAACAGCATTAGAAAAACAGGAAAGAGAGAATGTTTATGTAGAAAGAAAGAGAGAATCTCTATCAAGTTAAAACTACTGAACAGATTTGGATAAAAATCCGGAAGAAATATTCAAATTCAAATTCAAAATATTCTTTATTCAAATAGACTTATAATAAGCACTTTTGAATCGTCGAATAAACATATGAACAAAAAGCTACCACCGGTTCGGAAGGCAGTTCTGCTGAGAAGAGCCGGCAAGAAACTCAACAGTTGCTCTTTTCAAAATCAATGGTACAATCTATTACATTAGTTGGCAGCTATCCTGCATTACATTCAATAGACATTAATTCCATACATGTTTGTCCTCTAAATATTCTTGAACAGTGTAATAAGCTTTACTTGACAGAATTTTTTTTACTGATATTTTAAATTTTGGAAGTGGCAAACCTAGAATACACTGCGGAATTTTATTATATACACGTATGCTCAGACCCATAAAAGATTTATTAACTTTTTGGAGGCGAAAACTTGGAGTAACAATCTTATCTTTATTTCTCGTTCCTATCGTATGATTGTCACTATGTTTACTATGACAATGTATATTTTGTCGGACAAAGAGAATATTATAGTATATAAATTGTTCGGAATAACATTTTTTCCCTTTTACCATAGGAGGGTAGTCAGAGTAACCTATCCTCCGAGATTCGATTTTAGTTATGTAATTTTCTATTTTCTCAGGTAAATGCCCACCAAACGAAGAATATCTTCTATGCGGATCTTGCAGTAATTGCACCAATCCCACACCAACGAACTGCAGCGACGATTGTATAGAAGGCTGCTACTGTATGACGGGGTACTTGAGGAACGAGAATAGTACCTGTGTTAGTGCTGATACGTGTGGTAAGATATCTTTTATATGTCTGGTAATAAATATATGAAGAAGGTAGAGAACCCTAAATAATTATATAAAATATATATAATTGTACATGAGGCCTTTCTGACATAGAGCCACAAGCAAATGAGCAATAAGCAGCATGATGATATATCTCTATTCTCCGCTCTCTGTGTTTTTCTTTTCACTATAAAAAAAGGTTTATTCTATTATTTGAAGCAAGCAGAACTATTTTACGCTTTAAGCGTTCAGATTCTAACGTCATTTAAAGTAGTGCTGAGTAATTAGTTACTCGACTCATTTTTTTCACGGCCTTTGTGGCTTTTCCGCTAGTTGAATAAAAAAAGTTTGCACTTTTTCAAAAGAACGTGATCAATTTCCTATAGCTTTTTGTCTGTTACATTTATAATTTAGTTGTTGTTTTTTATTTATGTACTGGTGTTATTTATAGAATTCGCCTTCTGTGGTTAGATCTTATTAGATACTAGGGACCCTCTCGTGGCTCCGCTTGTTAAAATACGGAATTAGTTAATACATTGCATTAAGTTCATATTTTAATATATAATATACTAGAGACTTTGCTCGCTTATACTTATTTTTATATTAGTTAAAGGATTATATTTAAAAAAAATATTTCTTGAAATAAAATAAAATAAAATATTATGCCCTTATACATCTAAGAAAATGTGTACAAAATTTGGGTAGTTCTAACGAAGTTACCCTAACGAAGAACTGAAGATATTCAATAATTGATCCACCCGAATGGGAATCGAACCCACCAACGGTAGCGCTTACATTCACACTTACACCACTGTGGCTTTACCAACATACATCAAGAGATATATATATGTAAAAATCTACTTCCAGTTAAAACACTGACATGCGGAGAAAACGAAGAGTTCCTACCGTGCGGTGCAGCTTGCCCCTCCACCTGCACCATGCCCGAACCTGAAGTATGTGGCTTAGAGTGCAGTATGGGATGCTTCTGTAAAGAGGGCTTCTATAGAGACGAAGTCAATCATAAGTGTGTTACTTTGGATAAATGTCCCGCTGGTGAGATTCTCTTTATATTCTTTAAATTGAAAAAAAGTGTTATAATTGCATTCTCTTGTTAGGTTAGATATTATAACCGTTACAATAAGGTTGTAAAGAAGTGGCGTTAAGTCCACTATAACTATACCAAGCGACTCAACATGTTATATCACGATATATGGAGTGTATTAACACTTGTTTTTCTTTGCTAAGCGGGAAAAAAATGGCGTAAGCCTCTTATTTTTATTACTAGCTTTTCTTTTATTACATCTTATTATTAAAATAATTAAAAAAAAAAAAAAATACAGTCGAATTGATAACCTCCTTCTTTTTGAAGTCGGTTAAAAAGGAAATAAATATATTCTCTCTCGTAGATATGACACTATGTTTCAACGAGAACGAAGTATACGATCTATGCAACGTGTCCTGTGAACCAAGCTGCACAGATCCTGAACCAATTTGCAGTAAAGTTTGCACTTCCGGTTGCATTTGTGCCCCAGGCCTGCTCAGGAATGAGGACGGTGAGTGCGTTAGTGTAGAGAAGTGCGCCGTGAACGGCACCACGCCTAGCGTTCTGACTAAATATTTGAATACTATTAATAAGATTTTGCATTTGACTGTTGCTTAGAATGATTTGTCTTTCGAAGAGATGTGGAAAATGGAGAGAAATCACTAAAATCTGAACAGGTTTATCGTTTAAAATGTAGGATGAAATATATGTATAAAAATTTGTAATATGTTGGATATGCGACTGTGAATGCGACGGCTGTGGATTCAATTTCCATTTAGGGTAAATATTGAATATTTTGTCGCCACTCAACAGGCAATGTTTCAAGAATTTAGTGGATAGTGGGGAACATAGTTTATTTATGTGAACTCTCTCTGTCTACCCTATTGTGTGCAAGGTACAGAATGAAGCTTAAAAACAAAAAAGTAACGCTTGAGTGTTTTTTTTTGTTTTTTAATTTTTGTGTGTAATTATAATTATTTCTTAAGTGTAGGCATGTGCTAGAAATAAAATTATTTTGTTTTAAAAATGCATTTTTTATTTTTTACAATATAATATAAATAGGTAAAATTATATAAAGAGTAATATAGAAGTATCTTGATTTACTTATATTTTATGGTAGACTTATTATGTTGTTTAACTGAAACAAAATATGTCTAGTTAATACTAAAAAATATATTTTATTGTCAATTTTAAAAGATAGGTATAAAAAAAGGGCAACAGAATGTATTAACTATCTTCCTACGTCTAAATCCATTTAATAGCCTGTTTACTTAACGAAGTGTTGAATATAACATTTTAAAAATGTTAAAAAATATATATTCTTTGTCGTGCGTAAAATGGTCAATAGAGCCATCTATCAAGGATTTCATGTACTATAAAGAATAAAGTGTCTTACTTTATTCGCAAATATGTATTACGAGCTTCCAGATATAGAACATAGATGGCGTCAACCATAAGGTAGGTTTCATGATCTCAATTTAGTTTTTTTTTAAATTGAATATCAGTAAAATAAGAGGCTGCTGCACAAGCACAAGTGTGCTACGGTAAACATGAAGTTGTGGGTTCAATTCATACTCGGGGCATGAAATATTCTTCAAGAAGATGCCTCAAGAATTCGGCGGACAGTGTCTTAATGAAAAACAGCGTGTCTTGAAATTGGAAGTCTTTAAAAAATCCATCTTTTCAGATTACAGAATTAAATCTCACACTCATTAATTCGTTGCTCTCACATTTTACATAAGCATCAGTAAACTAACATAAAAATTAGAAACTTCAGTTACCTTTTTATACTCCTCCTCCCGTAGCCCATATACTAAGTATGAGTATGATAGGAAATCACTATGGTTAGACACTAAGCGAAAAACAAGTGACTTGGCTCCAGGCTCCCCTCTGATCATTTCGAAATCTATCTCTCCTTCCGAACTAACTGTTGCTGACACTTCTAAGTAAGATAGGACGTAGCCAGACTGAAAAATATTCATATGATATATATTTAATAGTTTAATCTGAAGTCTTATTCATTTATTTAAAGCGATGAGTTCTGCCACTAAAAATGGAACGAAATGCCTTAACACAAGGATCACTTTTGATTAAAAACAATGAAGCTAGAAAAAAACCAAATTAAAATACCATTCTGTCAAACACCTTGTTTCTTTAAGGATCACTAACTTCCACCCTTTTATATATTCACCAGAGTTTGCCCATATAGCTGTTTCACTACATTTTTATCAATGACCCTCGAAACTAACTCCAAGTGGGCTATTAGAGGAACCTTTTGTCAGATGTTTTTGCCCTAATGAAGCACTTTTATCTGGCTGAGATCCGTTTAACCTTTCTTTCAGGCGTGAGCTGATTGGCTCAGTGGAGGCCAGTTTTTTTTAATGTTAGTTAAGTTTGTTATATAAGTAACTACTAAAGGGCTTATAAGGGCTTGTAAAGGGTTTATACTCGGCATAAAATTGTGATGAAATGATTCGGTTTTTTTGGGACATCTTTGACTATATGTGGGATTGTTGGTAGAATTTACGCCCGAGGAAATGAAATACATATTATATTTTCTTTTCCTGGCTTTGGTAACTCAACGCGGCGGTTAGTTCCGCCACTGCATGTGCAATGGCTCCAGAATCCGGTGGAAAGTGGGAAACAGAAGTGTATTAATGGGAACGGAGTATTTTTTTATTAGGTTTCCAGGTTCCTTTGCCTTACCTGGCATGAGCTGCATGAGAATATACCGTGAACTTTGGAACTTAACGTTTTTAAATAAGATACTTTCATTTTAAGGATACGATATATTATTTTATACTTTCTTCTATTATATATGAAGTTAGCTTTAACCGTCGGTTTCGGCAGTTTGATCAAATGACATTAATTAAGAATTATGCCCGGTATACAACTCTGACCGCGAATCTGGTGGATTATGGAAAAATCTCTGGAACGAATTTACGTTGCGGAGAGGAAAGATTTTCATTTCCATTCGCTGGTGAAAATATGAATCGAGTCATTGAGCACTGCCTCTCAACACGTAGAAGAGGTGAGGAGAAACACTAATTTCCCTCTGTCTACTCTCATATAGATATAGCTTTGAAGCTGTAAAAAATACTTATCATACTTTGACTTTAGCATTCACGGTGACGTAGAAAGGATCGTAGTTGTTCCTATGGCGATATCTGTCCGATCCGCCGGACATTGGGAGTGAATCTGAAAATCACAAATATATTGTTTAATCAAATCAAAATAGAAAAACCTACTCTGGTTAGAAGACAAGGGACGACGTTGGGTTACAACTTGGGTTGCAACTCCGTGCGCTACATCTTAAAAATTGGGCGTACTCTGAAAGATGCGAGCAGTGTTGTGTTCCGTAATCCATACGTGTTGATAAATGGCAGACTGTTATCAATATTAGCAGCTATATTTATTTTTTTATTTAGCAAGAAAAACCAACTTAATTATGAGCACAAGCCTAAGACTGTAAGTGCGACAGGTAGTGGGTTCGATTCCCACTCGAGGATATGAAATGTATAATATTGTCATTTCTTCGCTTTAGTGTCGAGGCAAAGCGCGGTGTTGAGTCCCGTCACTCGCCACTCCGCATCCAATGCCTCCAAAATTAATTGGAAAGTGGGAAGCGGAGTGTCTTAACTCTGCCTATCTGCTGCATATTGAATATAGCGTGAAGCTAAAAATAAAAACGAGTATATTTACTGAAAAAAATATTTTGTAAACCTTTGGTCACACATATGTAAGCTCTTCTCTGTCTTTCCCTATTGCATCGCGGCGTTAAGTTCTACCAATCAACACGCTCGAAAAAGTGAACTTGTAACCGAAGTTACAAGTTAGCAAAGATTATATTTTTGCATTTTATTAATGCCTCTTTTTGTTTAAATAAAATATGATTTATTGAACCCACTATCTATATTATATAAACTGTTTATATTATAACATAATTCCACTTACTCTCATATTCAATACCAACTTTGAACTTTTCAGTTTCAAAGTTCTGGGGATATCCTGAAACAGAATACACACAAAACACACAAAATAATAATTTGAAATACATTTTTTGTTGATTTACTACCGAAAGCAAACAGATACTGACTCTGAGTATGTATTTTATCTCCTTATCGATCTGTTGAGATAAATAATTCTTAAAACAAAATATAGAGGTTTTAATACACTCTCGTTTTAAAATAATATATGAATTTTAGTTATATTTTTTTACTATATTTTTCCTGCGGCCTTGCCTGTGATAGATATATGCGCTCAGGATCATTTGTTTTTTCGCTTCACGCTGTATCCCGCTTATAGCAGTAGGTGAAGGGAATCTGGGAACCAACTAGTAGTTCTAGTAGTTTAGATACTCCGTCCTTCAGAATTGTATCTTGAGTGGCGGAACTCAATGATGCACGCAATTTGCACAATTCGGTGAAAAATGGGGAACGAAGTGTCTTAATATTAAATTCCCTGCGCCTACTCGATCGATACAAAAAATAAACAACGATAGTGTGTATCCACCGCTGATAAACAAGATTAGTACCAAACAAGAAGAAAGAATGTAATGATTTCGAAACTAACGCCTTATCTTTGCAAGTCAACGATAAGAGGCTTAAACTGGAAAAAAATATGGCGTAAAAGGGATTTTTGGCGCAATTTTGCTTTACCAAGTTAATATATTTCTGTATATTTATTTTTTAGTAATTTTCTTTTTACATACTTTGTTCTCCACATTTCACCAAACTCTGAAGGCATTGCGTGTTGAGTGACGGTACTCAGTATGCGCTTGCCTAGTTAGCAGAGGGAAGAAATGAAAATATCAAATCTTTCATTCTCCGAGTACGAAAAGTGGAAACTATGCAAACTCTCTTTTAGGGTTCCGTACCTCGAAAGAAAAAATAGTATTCCTCTCTCTGTCCATCTGTGGTTATCGTTTTATCAAAAACGCTTAGGAATAACAAGTGCAAATGAATATAAAAAAAACGGATTAAGAGTTCCTTGAACCACATTAAAAATCAGCTTCAAAATGAACGTAATCAAAAGTTTTGGTCGCACATTGTACAGAATCTCTCCGCGTAATTTAAACCTGTGGAGTTTTTTTCGTTGACCTAAAATTATAAAATTTGATGGGAAATAAGTATATTAAGAACCTGACAGCCTAGTGTTAAAACACTCTCTCAACACTGGAACCATCAACATTTAAATATCTATATGCATGATATTTTTATTAACAAATGGTTTTTACACCCCTGCAAAGTATATGGTTATTACCTGATTACCATAAAAAGTACATTTTTAAGACATACGTTATTATTACTTCGCTAAAAGTTAAATATCTCAGAAAAGTTGGAGAGCACCATGTTACTGACTCTTGAGTCCCGTGCAGTAGTCTAAAGCTTATTGACTAGTAAATATAGCTTTACACTGTATCCACCGTATTGCAAGGTAAGCAGAGGGAACCTATTTTAGAGATACTCTGTCCCCATAGCATGTTGGATGGAAGAACTTTATGCCACTCTTTGTTTAATCATGGCATGGAAACGAAAAAAAACTCATTCACTCAAATGGAAATCAAACCCATAACCATCCAGTACATTAAGACGCTGAACCGCTGCGCTATGACGACCGCATTGCTTGAATTGTTTCTATATAATAAAAGTATAAAAATGTGTAAGTATGTAATATTTTTCTAAATTAATATCTATATGTAATTTCTTTTTTTTTAGAATTAGGCAGAGATATCCCATTGGCAATGTGGTAATTGTTTTTTTGCATCATTATCATCAATCAACAAATCAAACATCCATTTAGTGTCTTAGTGTTAAGACACTCGACTACATGCGGTATAAAGCGTAAAAATTAAAAAAAAAAACTTTAACCTAAACAAAAATCTAATATATATGTGCTTAGTGCACTCTCCCCCTAACTCTCTTCCCGGTATCAACCCTAAGGGACTATTCTACGCGACAGAACTTTCATAATGGCGGTTTATATGGCACTTTTAGTTATTTTACCAACTAATGCCCCCGATTTTCCTGTGTTGTTAGTTAGTATATTTATAATAATATTCTGTGACTATTTGGTACCTGGATTTTAGGATAAATCTGAAATGTAAAATTGCTTAAATTATATTTATTTGTTAGGTTTTTTTTTCATTTTCGCGTTCTGGTACAGCGCGTCTGGTTCAGCAGTTAATACATGATGTCTTAAGAATAGGGGCGGCAATAAGAACTTATGGTTCAAATCTTTATTTATTTCTTCAGGAGAATGGAGTATCTTAATTTTACTTCAAATCTCCACGCGATCTTGATCTTGATAGGCGGACAGACGGACAACCAAGTGATCCTATTAGGGTTCCGTTTTTTTTTGTAGTATGGAACGGTAAAAAAAACCTAAAAAGCTATTTTATAAGAAATTCATAAGAATAAATCAAATTAATAAACCATTAATAATAAAGCCATTTATTCCAAATCTCTATCACAGTGTTTGTTATGTTTGTTAGTATATATTTTTTAATTAATTAAATTAAATTTAAGAAGGTTAGTATTATCGTTTACTTAACTAATACTAATATTATTGTAGATTTGAACCCCTTTTTGGGTAAAGGCCTCCTCCATCCTGCTCCATAGTCCTCTGTCCCTGCCTGAATTTATCCAGTCGTTTCCTACGACGTCTGCTATGTCATCAGCCCACCGTCGTAATGGTCGGCCAACATTCCTTTTTCCCACTGGTCCTTTCCATCGAGTGGTTTCAATAGTCCATCTTCTGTCTTGGTATCGTGAGATGTGTCCTGCCCATTTCCACTTAAGCGAGAGTGCGTGCCTGAGAGCATCTGTGAGCTTAGTTCTTTGACGGATATTTTCGTTCCTTATTTTATGAATTCTTCTAATTTTTAACATGCTCCTTTCCATTGCGGTTTGACTGCATTTGATTCGTTGTTTTATTTTGTTTGTATATGCCCATGTTTGACAACCATACAACAAGCATACCTTGCTTGTTATAGGCACGTATCAAATATTGTCCTTTTCATATGCAAGCTATAGTTCCCTTTTAAAATTTCTCTTAATGCCCAGTATTTCTTCCAGGTTGTATTGATTCTTCTAGTTAATTCTTCTTCGTTGCTTAATGTTTTGAATGATATTTGCTTACCCAAGTATGACGTATAGAAGTATACTATGTATTCGCTGGCGTATTCTATATTGTGACCTTTTATTGCTATCGCGCGTTCGCAGCTATTAGTTAATATCTTGGTTTTATTTATATTCATTTCTAGGCCAATTTTTGAGCTTTCGTCGTCCAGCGATCTCATCATTTCCTCTAGGTCTTTAACAGTTTCAGCGATTACGGCAATATCATCAGCGAACCTTAGATGGTTTAGATATTGTCCATTTATGAACACTCCCTTCTTTTTCCAGTCTAGTTTTTGAAAAATATTCTCAAGCACCACTATAAACAGCTTTGGGGAGAGAGGGTCTCCCTGTCTTACTCCTCGTTCTATGATTATTTCGTCTCATCTAATTTCTAACTTAACTCTGCTCGTACTATTTGTATAAATATATTTCAAAAGATTGATGTATTTAGAGTTAATATTTGATTGTCGTAGTGCATTCCAAATTGAGCAGTGGCTGATGCTGTCAAAAGCTTTGCTATAGTCAATAAAGGCCACATACAAAGACCTATTATATTCTCTGTATTTTTCTATGATCTGTTCTAGTGTGTGTATGTGGTCCACCGTGCTAAAGCCTGCTCTGAATCCTGCTTGTTCCCTCGGTTGCTGCCTATGATCTATAATTCCCAATGTCCAAGGAGTTTCCTTTTTTGAAAAGTAAAATTATGTCTGATATACACCATTGTTTTGGCACTTCTTCTTTTTCTAGTATCATATTGAACAATTGAGTGAAATGGCGTGTTAAAATAGGTGCTCCTATTTTGAGGGGCCTCGTTGCAAACTCCATCTGGTCCAGGACTCTTATCATCCTTCAGCTTTCTAATGTGTTCGAAAACTTCAGAGTTTTCAATTTGAATGATTGTATCCATTACTTCCATTTGACTCGTTTGCGCTTTCACTTCAATGTCATTTTGTTGCTTGTATAATTTTTTGTAGTAGTTTGTTGCCTCGTTTATTACATCTTCTCTTGATTTTGTTTCTTGTGAATTATTTTCGAGTTTTTGAATCCATGACTTGTGTGTTGTTAAAGATTTATGTGCCTTTTTGGCACTTCTAAAATTCTTGATGCTCTTTGAGATGATCTCGTATCTGTAATTATTGTAGTCCTTACGGATTGACCTATTGGTTTCTTCGTAAATTCTGCTAAGTTCATCTTTCATGTCTTTGATTTTGTTCTTTGTTCTTAGTAGCTCCGTACGCCTTTCTATAAGTTGGATTGTGTCCTCAGTGAGAATATTACGTAGATAAGGATGTGCCCTGGTTTTGTAGTTTAAGCTCTCAGTCATACCTCTTTCTAGGACATTATAATATGTTTGAATATCAATACAATCTGTTTCTATGCTTTCTATGTATAATCGTAAATTTTTGATGTATTCTTTGATTTCTGTTTCTGTCTTGGGAATAGTAGGTGGTGTTGTGTAGGTTTTTCTGCTCTTAATTGGGTGACTTAAAAGCAAAGTTGCTCTCACTAATCTGTGGTCGGAAGCAAATTTAAATTTGTTTAGTATCTCGACATTAGTTACAAGTTTATGATGGTTTATCAGTATAAAATCTATTTCGTTTTTAGTCTTTTGGTCGGGTGATAACCATGTCCATCTACGGCTCTCTTTCTTTTTGAAGAATGTGTTCATTATTGATAGTTTGTGTTGGTGAGCATAGTTTAAGAGACGTTCTCCTCTTTCGTTCCTCACTCCATAACCGTGTTTTCCCATTACTGGGTAGTTATTTGTTATTGGACAACCTATCTTTGCATTGAAATCTCCCATGACTATCACCTTTCTTTCTGTCTTAGTATGAGCATATTCAATGTCTTTGTAGAATTTTTCAATTTCGTCTTCTGTTGATCTTTCTGTCGGTGAATATGCTTGAATGATTGATAAGGAGAAACACTCAAATTTAACTTGTAATAATGCTACTCTTTCAGAAATTCCTATAAAGTTGGTGACCTACAATGTCCCAGTTAATATTTTTTAAGGCATTAGTTAACTCTAGGAATCGTTCTATAGATGCAAGTGTTCTTACATTATAAGTGCAAATTTTGAGGGTTTGTTTTATATTTTGATCCATTTTTGTATTTTTATTTGGTGGAGGGTTGTAGTCTAATTCCCCGCGAGGACAAGTCGGGTTGGGTAATGTTTTGTTTCTGTTATCTTTAGGTTCTTGATTGTATAAAGTTTTGTTCCGGTGGCTGATGACAATATCCTATGCTTTCTGAATAGTTGGCAAGTTCGCAGATGGTAGAGAGTTGCTTCTGTTCCTCATTACGTCGAAAGCATTTTTGCGATTTGCTTTTGCTAGTAATTGATGTTTGTGATGGTGTTCTATTGCCTTGGGCGAGGCTGAAGGTTCTCTTTTTCGTTTCTCATTACCTGGTTTCCCCTTTTTGATGACTAGTTTGTCATAGTTTAAGAATGCATAGTTGCCTTTCTTCCTTTCTTCTTCCAGTTTTGGGATTAGTTTCTTTGTCGTGTCGAGGACTTCCTTCGGGTAGTCTTCAGATACATACATGTTTTTAAATTTCTTTTTATTCGCGACTATTTCGTTTTTCTTCCAGAGGTTAACGAATGACAGGAGGATTGGCCTTTCCCGACCATTGACAGTGTTATTTTTGCCAATTCTGTTGACCATATTTACGTCCCTGTCCTCGAAAGTTATATTTAGGTCGTGTTTAAATTTCTTTTTGGTAGTTTCGATGAGATTGATAGTCGATGTTTCTGTTTCTTTCACTCCGTATAAAATTAGGTTATTTAGTCGTTTGTGTTTTTCCAGATTATATACCTTTTCCCTTAACTTCTCATTTTCTGACCTTAGTTCCTGCATTCCTATTCTAAAAGGAACTAATTTTTCATCCATTCGTGTCATAATGTCTTCGGTTTGTTTTGACATTTCTATTTTCATTTGATCGAAAAAAGATTGAAGGTTATCCATTATTTACTATCTTGCGTGAAATGGAACGTAGTATTGTGAGCGCAACGAATTGAAGCTGGTGTTGTGAACGCACCGTAAGGGGTTATGTTGGTAGCACTGAGTTGTCACTTGTCAGAGTGATTATTTCAATTAACTGATAACCTCTAATGTTTTTGTTTTAATTAAGTTAAATATATCGCTAGCACAGTTCTCACTTGGATTTTACTTGGATACGTGGAGTTCAAATGTTTTTAGCGAGGATTTCACAGTATGTTTACAGTTTATACGTTGGAATTCGGAGCTCCGTAACACTACGTCTTTACTTCTACACAGCCGGAACCGGAAGATAGACCATTATAAAGTAAAATTATTCAAATGAGCTGAGTTTAATGTAACACCATAGTATAGGTACATTAATTTTCAATAAAGCGAGGAATACTTTTTTTTTATTTTTTAACTTCACGCTTTATCCAGTAGCAGGGTATCCAGAGGGAACCTGCGAACCTATTGTGGAAACGCTCCGTTCCACACTTATCGCCGAATTCTCTAGACATTGCGAGTCAAGTGGCGGAGCTCAACGCTGCGTTTTTCCTCGTTACCAAAGTGTGGAAATGAAAATATGAAATATTGTCGCGTATAAAGTCACAAGTTTGTGCCTCTACGTCCCAACGGTCTCAATCAAAATCCTAAAACGAAGGCGGAATAGGTAATTGTCGTAGTAATTGAATTATTCCATTAAATATTCCTTTTATTGTGAAGCCGAATGACGGCGAAGGGAGAGAGTGTTTGGCTATAAAAGCAAAAAACTTAAAAGCGGTGTTGAGTGCTGTCTCTCAATTTGCAATCCCCCGAAAATTGGGCGGACGGTTTATCTTAGAATTAGGTTCCATCTAACTACTCTATTATATGAAGGATATAACTTGAAGCTCGTTAAACTTGAACTTGTATATCCCCTATAGGGTAAGACAGTTCTGTGCTCCATTCTCCATCACGTTGAGTCGAGGAACTCAAACCCACATTTTGTCTCGTCACTACAGCGTGAAAAAATATTGAATATATCATTTCCCCAAGTGGGAATCGAACCTTTTTTTTTGTGACACTGGGAAATGCTTTTACGCAGACCATCCGTCCACAGGACAAATGTGTTCTGCGGGCGGATGGTACTATGGGACTCATCGTGAGCAATACGATATCACCCACTAAAACCCAGCGGAAACCTCAATTGAGACGCCGCAGGATCACTCGCGTATGCTACTAAGACGCCTCGGTGGTAGGTCCGCCTATTGCGCGCCACCATCGCCTTTGGGATGCCTGAAGGTTCCTTCTCAAGCACCCGCAACCTCGATGACTGAGTGATACCAAGTCCTACCTCCTAGGATGTCTAGGGTAGTTAGAGAAGCAGATACTGTCTCCTCCTGCCACCTGTTCTCCGACGTCGTAGCGGGTCTGCGTTCGCTCTTGACTCTCGAAGCTGCTCCGCGGCCTCCTTCAATGTCATGACAGATTTACAGAAGGAGACCATGGCAGACCAGTTCCTCTCACTTTGCAGCATGGCTACCCAGTGTGGTGGGGCACACTGGGTAGTGAGAGGTCCCCACCTATTACAGCCACCAAAGCGTGGCGCTGTGGATCCCATGCGGGGCATTCTGCTAAAGTATGGTGCGCTGAGTCCACGAGCGCATTACACTTATGGCACGTCGGCGACATCTCCCGACGTGCAATCTGGTGCAGATATTTGCCAAAGCAACCGTGCCCTGTCAGTATCTGCACCAATCTAAATGTAAGGACCACAAAGTTTCTTGAGAACCAGCGTTCTAGATGTGGGCGAATCGCTTCCACCGTAAGAAGACCTACCGCCGGGTACCCCAGTTCCAACTCCCATCGTCGGATCAGGGCTTCGTCTGCCCTTGTCCTGATCCACACGATTTCCACCATTGATGGTCGTTCACCTCGCGACCACTTACTTGTACGGAAAGCATGAACTTTAGCGAGAACTTCCGCGTGTAACTCCCAAGGCGGATCACTCGCCAAGAGAGTAGCCGCTGTCCATGACACTGTACGGTAGCCCCGAATAGTTCTCACCGCTATGACCCGTTGCGCTTTTCGCAGTTGGGTCCTGTTACGAACGGTGAGAGAATCCACCCACACGGGAGCCCCGTACAGCGCCATAGATCTCAACACGCCAACATAAAGCCGTCGACATGTGTTATCTATCGTATCATGTCTGAACCCGAACTGGGCCTCTGACAGACCCGGGCCTACCTCCTCTAGGTGCTGAGTGAGACTAACGGCGATGATCTTCTCCAAGATCTTGCCCGTCTCATTCAGCAGTACTATAGGTCGGTATGCAGAAGGTGAGTCTAGAGGACGACCCTCCTTACGCAACAAACATAACCTTTCCTCTTTTCAGATCTTCGGGAACTGCCCAGTAGAAAGGCAATGGTCAAACAATACCCAACGATTATTGCTTAGGAACTCCAAGGCGATGCTCAGGACTTTCCCTGGACTACCATTCGGTCCTGGAGCCGTCGTACAGTCGAAAACAAAGCGGCCAGTGGTGAACGTCTTAACTCTAGGTTGCAGCTGTACGAGTATATTTGAGATACATAGTGAAGCTAAAGAATTATATGTACAATATTATATTACATATCAGCCTTAGGACGTTTTAAATTCTATATAATATATTGTTCTCGACATTCCGTAACGGAAAACGGGTTTAATTAGAAAATGATAATGGAAAAATCTAATGCTTCCGTCCTATTGTTAGAAATATTTCATTTCAGTCTCATTCTTGATTTAAATGAGAGATTACAATAGGTACTACTATTATTATAATACTAGGTACTATTGTATGTTTTTAGGTTCACGCTGTTTCCCGCACTTAGGTAGGCACAGGGTGTCCGAGAGCTTAGTGTTAAATCACTCCGTTTCCATTGAGTCACTTCTCCACTTTCCACACACTCCGTTCTCCACTTTCCGCCGGATTCTTGAGGCATTGTGTGTTGTGTGGCGTAACTCAACGCCGCGCTTCTCCCTTTACCAGAGAGAGAAGGCACGAAAATATATAAATTTTGTATAGACTGAGATCCCAGGGCCCTCAGACTTACGTCATTTTGACTACTGACGACTTACGTCATGATCTCGAATAAAAAACCCACAACCATCTTTATATAAACGTTAGAAATAAATTTCAACATAATTAATTGTAAAATAGACAAGGAGACTTTGCACTGAGCTTTTAATGGAGCTTTTGCTTCATAACCGCAATTTTCGTAAATGGTTATTACACGAACTACACGTATTACTTCACAGTTCACCCTCTAATCGTGTGAGGTAAAATGTCTGCTATAATTTATATAAAATATCAATTAAGTTTGTTGTCAGAGTGAAATTTTAGCTGTCTTGTATGTAGAGTTGACAGAGTGAATGTAGAGAGACAGCCTTAAGAAATACTCTCTACTTTTAATAGAACCAGCTCCAAAAACTATTTCCTAGCTTGAATAGAAAATAAAGTAACAGAATAAATCTTTTTATGGCAGATACAAGAAATCTATACCTGTTGAACTTTGACCCCTTGTTTGCTATTGACCTAGCGGGCAAAGATGCAAGGAAAAGCTAGTATATTAAAATAAAGAAAAATCAGAACACAAGTGAACTTCAAGCTATAAATAGTTAAGCAGATTTCGATTCGATTCAGCATATGAATAATACATAAGTAAATCAAAAGGCAAATGTATAAAATATTCACTGACCGATCCCAGACGCGCTGATGCTGGTGTCTCGCGTGGATGTGACAGATAGCTGATGGAAACATTGGCTTGTATTTCGAGGTTCTACTGAAGGCGAGTTGTTTTGGTTTCTCTGAATGTGAAAGATGATTATTTTGGTTTTTTACTTCACGTTAGACAGAGAATATAGTTTTAAGACACTCTGTTTTCTTTTTTTGTAATCTGAATTCGTATAGTCTTCATCTTGTCTATAGCAAATATCTTCATCTTGCTTATAGCAAATAGCAGAGTAGGCAGTGGGAACGTAGTAGTTAAGACACTCTCTTCTCTACTTTCCGCCCAATATGCGAGACAATCCGTATTATTTTGTTACCAGTGCGAGAAAATGAAAATAAATCACTCTGTCAAGTGAGAATCAAACCTACAACTATCGTTTACTGTCGTAGACGCTTTCCGAATGAAAATCGAATAACCATCGCGTATATAATCATATACTGTCCCATGGCTTTTCTTATTATAAACATATTCATAAATAGAATAATAGAATAACATTGGCAATATAATTTCGCAGTTGAATTGGCACAACAAGTAAATGTGATAAAAATATTATTTGGAAGGAGTAGAGGACATATAAACTTTTAAGTTTTGTTTCCCGACACAAATCACTTCACAATGTCTTCACAAATCATTTCACAATGTCTCTTAAAATTAGATGAGATAATAGAGATAGAGATAGAGATAGAAAAACTGTATTTCCTTTTAAAATGTCAATATTATATTGCATCAACTGACTTAATGCAATATTTTATTGAGCCCAGTCCTGGTGCTGGGGAAGTAGCTTGTGGCTATATGCGCGACACGTTGTGGGTTTGATTCCTACTCGAAGAATTTAAATATCAAAGTAAAATACCTCTAAAATCAACGCCGTGCTACCTCTGGTAAAGAAGCACGGCACGGCACGGTTGACGAAACGGCCGCCAGACGAAAGTGGGAAAGTCTTTAACTAGGTTCTCAGCTTTTGGTTACCGCGTTAAAGGCGGGATATGCGGGATAAGAAAAAAAACTACGAGAATCCACGTAATATTGATAACACATTCTTATACGTAATTGGGTATATCTACTAATAGTTTTGGACAAATCACGCGTCCGACCCCAGAACTAAGCAAAGCCTTTATTATACTAATGAGATAAATGAAGGAAGCGGTCGTGCCGTAGCGAGACCGAGTAGCATTTAATAAAAGTAACAATCCTGGTATAATTTCTACATACGGATATAAATTACTTTTACGTTTAGTTCCGCCACTCAATACGGAAAATTTCGAAAATGGGGTCGTGTGTGGAGACTTGGGGAGTGGAGGTCGTCTCTGACCTGTGCTATACGCTAATGTTATAAAAATAAAATAGAATACCCATATAAAAAATAATAATAAAAATATATTTATATGAGATACGCAGTACAGTTTGTTCAAAATGTACAATATCATGAAAAAAAAAAACAAAAACTAAATGGTCGAGATTAGTAAGTTCCACAATTAGAATACAATATGTTGAAAATTAGTTGATACGTGTGGAATGGAGTGTCTCAACACTATATCATCTCTGCCTATCCTGCTAAATGCAGGCATGGCAAAGTAGCAGATGCAGGATAGGCAAAGAAAAAAAAGAAAATTGTATATCATATAAGAAAAAACACATCAACCTGAGAGGCGCAGTGCAGTCCGCTCAGTCTACAGGTGGGGGGTGCCCGCAGCTTCAGTAGCAAGCCGGCCTTCCTCGAGGACGGTCGCGCCTTCGAATCCGGGGTGACGTAAACAATATTAGTGTATAGTGTATCGTAATGTGATCCCAGTGCTGTGTCAGTTAAATAAATGATTGTCGATATCTATGATTTATAGTGATGGATGGAGAAAATCGTATCATTTTAAACGTTGGTGGCATCAGGTACAGTTGATTTTTACTATTTTTTATAGAAAATTGTTGAAAAACATTGGAAAATTAGTGATTATTTACAATTTGTTTTTCAATCATGTGCAGTTAGTATGGTTTTAACTAAAATATTTTTTTTATCGTATTTTACTTTACTTAAGCTTTTTTCTATAATCAGCAAATAAAAGTTTTATTTATTTAGTTTCTTAATTCCGGCAAAAAGCCTGGCGTTGAGTTTCGCCACTCGACCCACAAAACCTTGAAAAAATCCTGTTACAGCGTGATGCTGTTTCTTACTAAAATTTATACTGTCAATAGAGAAATTACACTGTACCGTGTGTGTACTAGTACAAGTAGTCAGAATTGTTAGAATAAATACTGTAGATTGTGTAAATTTTAGAATAACATTCATTTAAATATTATTGTTATAACATTTATATTTCTAATAAGAAATACAAAGATGATTTTATTTTACCACACAGCAGTTTTATATTCTGTTTTCAATATTATTATGTTTTCCTTAGGAATTTCGAGTATTTCAGGTTTGTAAGTACAATAGTTTTGTATGTGTGTAGATTGTCAGTCACTAAGTATGAAACAGTTTTATACAAATGCAGCTGCACAAT
This sequence comes from Heliconius nattereri, assembly GCA_013403645.1. Classification (NCBI taxonomy): domain Eukaryota; kingdom Metazoa; phylum Arthropoda; class Insecta; order Lepidoptera; family Nymphalidae; genus Heliconius; species Heliconius nattereri. Next base: position 2,065,654 of record JAAIXI010000231.1, read on the forward strand.
GCAAACCATACACAGCAGGGTCGGCAGAGGAAGCCTAGTGTTAAGACACTCAGTTTCTTCCTTCCTTCCGCCGAATTGTTCAAGGCATTGCGTGTTCTCAAACTCTCTGCCTTGTTGCCAAAACTAAGAATTAATCATTATAAATTCGATATCTTTTTTCTTATTTTATTAAAGATAAATAAATCTGTTCGTGACCACGGAAAGTATTTGTAACGTCGGGTTTCCTAAAATATACATTACTCAACTTTACGCGACTAATCTGGTTAAAGATTTTCATATAAAATGTGTAAAATCGCAAAAACTAAAGATATCATCATATTACCACGGTTGGTACATATGTAGCACATAATAGCTTTACACACTTCTCGAGCTTCGAGAGTTTCAAATTGAATCTTAACAGATATCTTACATTTGTCTTCTTCGATACAAAAATATTACAAGCTTATTTCAGGCATTAACAAATATTTAATGTTTTCATTTGGGGAACTTATCACTAGATTTCCAGGTTCCCTTTGCCTACCCTGCTACATGCGGGATACAGCGTGAAGCTGAAAAAAACTTTTACTTTTTTACAACTAGTACTAGCAGTGTTGCAAATTATACAAGGTGGTATTTCACGCCCAGAAGGCATTCTGTTACAAATTGACACCTTTCAGCCACTGAAGAATGGAATTCAAAAATATCCCTTGTCTACATCCCTGGAGTACTTACTTAAATAATATTTTATTTGAATGTTACCTTGGTGGAATTATTATGTTGATTTTCCTTTTTTTTTTCAAGGTGAGATATATGTTTGACTGACTTTAGTTTGAAGGACTGAGTGACTGTTGGATTTGTTTTTGTTTTTATAAAAAAATATCTATTATATAAATACATTTTTCATTAAATATTTACATCATATTTTTAAATATGTTCTCCATCTAGAGCATTTGTTATTTACTATTTGTAAAAATAAAGATTTATAGTGTAGAATAGGAAGAGAGCATTATAATAGTTTACTACGTTTTAAACATTTTTTTATTCCATGCGAAACTTATTAAAAATAAAATATTTTTTATATTACATTTAAAAATTTAAGCGAGATTTGAACTCACACCTCTTGGAAACCTTCCAAACACTCTAACCACTAAGCCATATGTTGAGTGAGAGAACCTAATATTTCGATGTAATAGTGGGTAGCGGGAAGTACCGGATGTATCAGTGGTCATAGTGACTTCCCCTACTTAGAATATGTCACATCGAAGTGTTTGACCAAGCGAATGAAACCGCAGGTGACAGCAATTAAGTTATAATTAAGCATTACATAATATTAAGAGCTCGCCGTATCTATACACTGTATAATAACTGTATAATAACTGTATAATAACTGTATAATAACTGTATAATAACTGTATAATAACTGTATAATAACTGTATAATACACTGTATAATTTTGATACTATTTTCATTATAACATTTTTCCAAAGGTTATTTTAATATTAAATTTTTGCTTTATTTCAATTTATGTCACTATATACACGTATATTGTCTTTAAAATGATAGACTTATTAAGACTAATAATTTAATACTAATTAAGATTAGTAAATTAATTATAACGGTCAAGCGGGCGAAAGGATCTCTAGTGCATAAAATAATATGTTTGTAAAGCTCACTTTTTTGTCTAAATCTAGTATAAAAACCCTAGTTAATTGCAATCATCCCTCACCCCTACGTGCATCAGGCGTAGATTAGTGGTTATACGTGACATGAAAACTAAGTAAGATATTTGACGTCATATATGCACATAAGTATGTGTTTATGTAGGATGTGTATATGAAACACTATCTAGGTGCAGCGGTACAGTGTCTGGTTGTACAGCGTTGGTGTGGCTTCGATTCTCACTCCTAGGAATGATTATTTTTTAATATATTTCCATTCCTTTGCATATGCTAAAAATGCACACGGAATTTAGTGACACTATTTTTATTATTTATTTTATTACGTTTTTAATGATAATACTATCAAGTCTAGACTAATATGGAGTGGTCGTAGCGCAGTAGCACAATGCTATAGACGTGATGGTTGTGGTTTTGATTCCAATTCTGGGGAAGCTTACTTACACTACTTCTTAAACAGATACAGCATAAAGCTAAAAATAATACTTTAGAAATCTTAAAAATTATGACTAAAGCTCGTCAAGTCGCTTATAAATATTAAAGTTATAAGAATTTTCATATTACGAATGAGTGGTGAAGTGTTGTGAATTCCTTTTTTTTTGTTCAAGTAATTTTTAAAACATTTTTTCTAATTTGTTTTAAAAAAAATAGATATTGAGTAGTAATAAACTTTGAATCACATTCAACTGTTTTGTACAAATCACTTAAAGTGACTTGAAATCACTTTTCAGATTCCTTTTTACCTTCACGCTGTATGCCGCACTATATCCACAGTCTCGTTATTTTTGAAAACTGGGGGTCCTGGGACTTCCATAGAGGATACGTTGGAGAAAAGCATAGACCTATAGACAATGTCGATGACAAAAAACACACCGGTTGTTTGTCATCCTTAGCCATATGCAACGCTTATTATTATTAAGTGATTGATAATATTTCAATTATTTTCCTTTTCTCGTTTGAATGCGTAATACATACTTGGTGTTAAATACCGCCAGCCAACAAGAAATATTTCTTAACTAAGCAAAAAGTGGAAAATGGAGTGTATTGACACTACGTTACCTCTATATTTCTTAAATATAAAAAAGGGATCTCATTTAAAACATTAATTGTTAAAGTTTCCTGAATGATAGCGGTATTTAAAAATTATGTAAAAGTTTTATTAAAATTTTCTTTGCTACTAGTTATTATTAGTAAGAAAAGAGGGATGGTTAAAAACTAATAAACGCACAGGACCAAGTCAGCGTTATTAATATAAAAGTTGGGGGAAACTGAGCTAAAATATTATGGCGGAAGGCGTTGTAAAGTATAATTTTACTATTATATTAAATTTCAATGTATTTTACTCGCATTGCTTAGTATAAATAAAAAAGGGCCGTATTTATAAGCCGCCCTCAACTCAGAGTTCGATGTTGAAATCATAATTATTTCTTCGTCTTCACGCTGCTTCCCGCATTTAGCTGAACAGGCAGACTGAGCCTAGTATTAAGGGATTCCGCTTCCCCCTATCCGCCGAATTCTGTAGGCATTGTGTTGTGTTGTGTTGAGTTGCAAAACTCAACGTCGCGCTTTCTCTCGACAGCAGAGCTAAGAAATGAAAACATTAAATATTTCATTTCCTCAAGTGAGAGTGGCCAAGTTGAGAGTGGAAAGCAGAAGTGTCTTAATGGGAATGTCGAGATATTTGGTTCCCTCTGCCTAAACTAAACAACTAAAAAAATCACTACTAAACTAAAAACATATTTACACGCGCTATAATACCATTTCTAAATTCCCAACTTTTTACAAGTTCTTTCTAACAATATAAGTTTTGACAATACCAATGAAGGGATAGAAAATTTTCAAACAAGTCTTTTGGAATACTTCTAAGTTACAACTCCGAGGATATGTTCAGCTTGTGATGGCAAGAGAAACTTAGTTCAGGGCCTAAGGCAGTACATCCACTTAGTGGAGTAGTTGGTATATTGTTTTAAATGGTTCTTGTTATAAGTTAACTCGCTTGAAATGGTTGAAATGGAGCTTTGACTAGCCTTTTTTTCTGTGTCGCATTACTTCTATTATCAGCACATAGTCTACCTGTAAGCGCTACGGTCGTGGGTTCGATTTCTTCTCGGAAATTGAATATTTTTTTTCTTCGACCTGGTAATAACACAAATCATCACTTCATACACAATGTAAAGAAAATTAGTAGGAAAATGTGGAGCGTTTTTTTATCGTTATGTTTCCTTTTATATTTCTATCCTATATACAATATATAAAACCAAAGCGCTTGTTATGGGTTCAATCACCATAAAAAGTCAAATATTATAACAATGGCCCTTAAAAAACAATGATATTGCTTAAAAAAAGACAAGCAGCTTCACGTTTTTCTCGCGTATCACTACAGTGTTCTTCTGCCTATAGGTAGAAGAAACCTAGAGTTAGGACACTTTCCGCCTAAAATTAGAAAAATTATGTTTTAGCGGATGAAACTCAACGTAGCGCCTTTACAAAATGAAAGTGTAAATAAAATTATTTATAGTAGGAATTAAACCCACGAGCATCGCATTTACAACCAGACTATTCTAATACGCCATAACGACCTCAAAATGTCTTAATTTACAATTGAGCTAAAAACTAGCGAAGAAATGCAAGAAAATGACAGAAAACACAAAACTGTTACTTCTACTGGCGTCTAGAACAAAGACTTTCATCTTAATTACGTTAGTTGACAGAGTTAGTTTAACCAGCATGACTTGTGGAGGCAATTACTAGGTCTTATGACTGGTTACAAAATATTATTTGCTAATAGTACAGTTCGTGTATTAATAGTAATAATAAATAATAATATTGACCGTGACTGTAGCGTGACAGGTCGTGGGTTCGATTTCCGCTCTGGATAAAAAAATATTTAATATATTAATTTGTTCGCTCTGGTGTCTAGGCAACGCGAGCCACATTGAGTTCCATCACGCAACACGCAATTCTTCCCAAAATTCGCGGCGTTGATTTCCGCCAATCAACACGTAATGCCTCCAGAATCCAGCGGAAAGTGGGAAGCGGAGTGTGGGATAGTCGCAATAGAAATATATAATCACTGAAAATGTCAACTGCTTTACTATTACGGTTTTTGAGACACCGTCTGGTGACAGACAAACAAACAGACAGACAGATAGACGGACAAATGACCCTTGGGTCTTAATTTACCTATTAGGTACGGGGCCCTAAAAATGCACTCAACGTCAAAACTCTGTAGGTACATTTCATCTTTTCGTTTGACATCAGACATTTCGTCTCCTAAAGGCTTATGCTGTGCTAAAAGTTTTTATATATAATTATTTGAGTTTAATTATTTTTTTGTAGCTGTTATTCTGCGTATATCAAAGAAACCTAGTATTAAGACATACAGTTACATGTTGGCCCATGACCCACTGAATGACAGACATAGTTCCAATATTTATAAAATATTAAGAAAAACAACATGAGTGGCGGAACTCAACGCCGATTTTTATATAACAAAAACCTCATCTTTATTCTGTTTACTAATCTTAAGTGAAAGATAACAACGCTCCAAGCGTCATAATAATAACCTACGTACGACGTGACCTATACAAATAGAAGGGGGTGTCGAGAGGAAAACATAAATAGTGATTTTGTTTTGACAGGTTGCCTTAAGTGTGAATTGAATATCTGTTACTTTTTGTTTTAGCTTCCAGCTTTATTCCCGTACATAGCACGGTAGGCAGAGGGAACCTGGGAACCGAGTTTTAGGACACTTAACTACTATCCATCAATTTTTGAAACTCAACACGCAATGCCTTCAGAAGTCGTTGGCAAATGTCTTAATGGAAACAAAGTATCTTAGCACTAGGTTCCCAGGTTCCCTCAGCCTACCCTGATATGCGTGGAGTGTAAATCTAAAAAACTAATTCCTATAACATATTGTTATAAACGTAACCAATTAATTGGAATAAATAACCAATTGTAGTAGTTGATAGTAGGTTTGTTTGTGCGTAAAATTGATATGTAAATGTTATACGTACTGTTTGCGAGCTCACGCTGCACTGTTTATATAAAATAGTTTAGTTAATCGGCTAATATTGTTAGTTGATCTATTAGTTAGTAAGTATATTTTAATACTCTAAATAGATTATTTAGTGATAAATAATACTTAATTTATTTTTAAATTGGCATACAAGTTTTATTATATTGTGAAGCCAGTCGTGGCGCAGAGATGCAAGCGTGTGACTGTAAATGCGACAGGTTCGATTTTTAGTATTTTCTTAAATAATAATGTAAATATTTAATATTTTCTTTTCTTCCCCCTGGTAACGAAGTTATTTTTCAATTCAATAGGACTCTTAATGGGAACAGCGCCTTAGAACTAGGTTGCTAAGTTGGCTTCTTTGCTAGCACAAGAAAATGAAGGCGGAGTCAAGTGGAAATCAAAGATAACCTATCGAGCTTACAGTCACATATTTGTGTTCTTCCACCTCAATTACTCTATTCTATTATAATTAAATATTCGTAAGCCAAACTCCAACACTTGGCGTAACATGGCAGTAGACATATGCGAGTGTATTCAACTAAAGGCAGCTGAAAGTTTATTAGGATGTGTTACGAAGTAGAAACTTGCGATAAGCTTCGCTTGCCAGCTGAGCTTCAAAAGCTTTAGCGGTAAACATGTTTTAATTTTTGAGGTCTTTGTGGCGAAGGGGCACATGATCGATTCAAATTCAGGGGAATGAAATATTTAATATTTTCTTTTGGTCGCTCTGGTAACTAGGCAAAGCGAACGTTGAGTTCAACTCAACACGCTATCTCTCAAGAGTTCTGTGAGAAGTGGGAAACGGAAGTATCTTAATGAAAAACAGGGTACTTTAACACTAGTTTTTCATGTACCCTCTGCTTACCCTGATATTATGCGAAATACAGCGGCGTCAAGCTAAAATATACTTTTGGATCTCTAAAGTGGTGGTCTCCAAGACCTTAGAAGCGGAAAGTGAACCATCCATCAGGTTATTGGTGTGGCCTCCTATAGGGAACTAAGCATGTAAAATGCTTTAAGATGAGAAAAAAACAACTTTACTTAATTCTTTTGTCTTTTTTACGATTCTTTTCGCATATCAGGGTAGTCAAAAAGCGTTAAGAGAGTCTAGTCTTGACTCTTACCCCAACTTTCGAGATGAAGTCAAAAATCAAAGTTGCTTTTCCTCGGGACTCGGGAAGTGAATATAGTTGGCCTTATAAACCTATCCGAATGGGGATCGAACTCACTATCATCGCGTATACAATAAAACACTGTCTCATTACGTTACGAGGCCGAATCTAGTTTAATTCAATATTTAAGGCTATTCAATTTATATTAAAATTTCTTACATAAATAAACCATGCCATACATAACTTTCTTTTACATCACGCTGTTATTCCGAAAGTATGGCGAGGCGTCCTCTAAAAAAACTTCAATACTGTTCCAACTTAATAAACTCGAGGAAACAATTTCACGGCGAGTACTTTTAATTCAAATATGCGAAACGGAAAGAAAAGCAAAACAAGGTAGTTACTTCGCGAGCAGAATCTGTAATATTTGGATAAACAAGATTTTTTTGTCGATCATTTCTTTTGGATGGCGTTTCGAAAAGCTTGCTTGCTTTAATTATGTCTTATATGGGCCCATATAAGGCAATATAATTATTTTGTTTATCTTCACATAGTATAGTTGGCAGAGGGATCCTCGGAACCTAGTGTTGAGTTTCTCTGTTTGTTTAAACATTGCCTATTGAGTGGTGCAACTCAGTCCAGTGTTATGCCTCGTTACCAGAACAAGAAAATGTAAATAAATATATATCATTCCCCCCAGTGGGAATTAAACCCACAATCTTCGCAAACAAGGCTTCTGTACCACGAAGTATTCAAATTCTTCTCGCATAACTGGCTGATGAAGCATAGTGTTAAGGGACTTCTTTCCACACGTTTCAAAATATTGCGTGTTGAACGGCGGAACTCAATACAACGCTTTGTCTTGGTACCTTTAGCATTTGCAGTTTTCATAAAACTGTATATATTTTGGATTTTTTATATGTTATTACTAGACAAAAAATAGTAGTGAAAATCCCAGTATTTACAGTACAAAGATTATTTACACTGTTCGCTGCTTCGTTTAATATTCGGTTTCACGTCCCATTGACTCCAGTCGACTACCGAGCTTAGATGTGGACGGGTTTTCGTATTCTTTTTTAAATATACTTTTTAATATTTCTTGCTTTATCCCGCATACATAAGGGTAGGCAAAGTGACCTTAGTGTTAAGACACTCCGTTCACGCATTTTACACTTTTTCGAGGCATTGCGAACTGAGTGGCGGAACTCAACGCCGGGCTTTTGCCTTGGTGTCAGAGCGAAGAAATAAGAATATTAATAAATAATAATTATTTCCCTCGAGTTGGGGTCGCCTTACAGAGATACTCTTGTGTCCAGCGCCATAACGACCTCTATCTCACTAGGTTTCCTCACCTACCCTACTATGTGCGAGGTACAGCGTGGAGCTCATAAACAAAATCATAAAATAAATAATTGTATAGTACATACGGGCGAAGCCGCGAGCGGGTCGCTAGTATTATCAAGAGAAATGTCGGCAGTTAATACGATGACACGTGTGAACGACGAACATACATAAGTACCTATCAGTCGATAGCAATTTCAACTTCGCTCATTTAAATCGAGTTCAATTGTACAAGTTATAGTAGTTACTGTCGGGAGAATTAAACTTGTATGGCGAATTTTGTATATACGCACACTTTTGCTGATATTTTGTTTATTATTTTTAAGGTCGATAGGTTGTGGGTTTGATTCGCACTTGAGGAAATGAATTATTTATTATTTTTATTTTATTTCAATAATGAGACAAAGCGCAGCGTTGAGTTGAGCGACTCAATATGCAATGTCTCCGTAATTTCGAAGTCTTAAAAAGATCCCAGGTTGTCTTTGCCTAACTTACTCTGTACATAAGGTACAAGATCAGTGTGAAGCATTTTTTTTTTAATCTGTTTTTATTTAGGGACTTTTTAAGTAAAGAGGATATAAAAATGTCTTATCGTTCCCTTAAAACGTAATTAAAATAATAAAATACTTACTTGTTAAAGTAAATTTTAAACTTATTTAAATACACTATTTAACCTTAAACTTATACAACCATCTAGCTACAACAGAATTTGGTTTAGACAGCAGACATTGAAAAATACCTAAATCCAATGTTTTTAAATTGAAACGACAACATAATTTTCGCCGATCCTCGGCATTGAGAACATATTCCACCAAGAAATGGTGTACATCTTCATCTATCCCACATAACTCACATTTTGGAGACGTTACTTTTTTCATGAGAAAACCAAATTTTCTTAGTGGCATATGACCAGAACGAAGCCTAAGACCCATAACAATTTGTTGACGTGTCATTTTTTTTCCGCAAACCAAGGGTTATTAGGAATTATGAGGAGCTAATATTTTCTACTTTTATATTTTGATATAGGCAAGACAATAGCGGTTTCTTATTCCTAGTATATCAATATCTTTTATTACACAGTAGATTTAACTGAGAAATACATTTTATAGTTTCATTCCTACTCAATGATTCACACTTTAAACTATATTTTATACCTAAATAACGTCTCCTCACAAAGAGAGGAGGAATGCAAAGGTCCCTTTCCATGACATGTATTGGTGTAGATCTTATATATCCACAAATAACCCTCATAGCTATATTCTGTATTCTATCTAATTTAATTACATGTGTATTGGCACTATTATTATATAAAAAAGACCCATAGTCTATTCTACTTCTTACTAATGCTACATATAATCTACGAAGACGCAGAGCACTCCTCAACCTGGACCCGCTAACACTTTAAGTATTTTAATCAAATTAACAACTTTTGCACAGGTGACATCCATATGTTTGCCCCATCGAAGCGATCTATCAAGCCATAATCCTAATAGGATTGTGAAGCATAAGCAATATTGCTGTTACTAAAATTTCATCTAAATTCGCTGCAGGTTTTGCATGAAAATGGAACAAACATTATATATCATAATATTAGTAGATGACAGCTTATATATTAAACATTAAAGTTAATACACTAAAAACACAAGAAATTCATAACCAGTGTTTTTTAGAAAATTAACAGAAACGGCTTTAGCAGTTTGTCAGGTGGATTTTCAAAGTATAACTTACGAGTTACGTACAAAGTGCCTTCACTTAAGCCAAACTAAACACGTTTGGAGCCGCTAAAATATTTACAACGTAAAAAGGTCGAATACTTTGTCTCGTATAACGTGACATACCGGTGAGCAAACGTTTTAGAATATAATTTAGAAGTTTTAGAAGGTTTTTTTGGTAAGGAAAGCTTGGATTGATTGATTGGTTGTGGGTTCGAATCGTTTTTGGGGTAAATTTCGTTTGAAATTAAACTAAAGAACAGTGTTCGTTTATTAGTTCTTTATTCTTTAGCAAAGTCTGTTAAAAGCTTTACTGAACAAACTCTCTTGTTCTTTATTAATATCGTCATGCCTATTCTTCATAATATTTTTCATTAAAAATATGTAATTAAAATGATTGGCAATTGTCCTGTCCCTGGCCAAATGAAGTACATCTACGGCGCTTTTAATTCCCTCCAATTTAATTACCTTTAATTAATCTCTGTTATATGCGTGATAGAGCGTGAAGATAAAAAAAATATACATAAAGTTGCTTAGTGGCTTGTTTTCTATAATGAAGCTAATGTCGAAGGAAAATTACATGATAATATTTATTAAGAATTCGTACTACGAAGAAGTATACCTACGTTAAATGTTCCTTCCTAGTATAGAATACTACTAAGGAACATTTAACCGTCTAGATAAAATTACCTGTTATTTGTCCGAAATTCTTGTTTTCGTTCTGAAGTGACATTGAAAGAAAAACAGTTCCTAGAAATGATTTGAAAACACATTTCGTAGTAGGTATGATGAGTTAGAATTTGAAATTAAGATTAATTTAAAGAGACATAATAAAAACAAAGGCGTGGGATTTAGTGGTGTAATGGGATAAAACCCATTATTAGTAAAAATTTTGGAGGCCAGTCGTGATGCAGCGGCACAAAGTGTGACCGTAAAATCTACTAGTCGTGGGTTCGATCTCCACAGGAATTAAAATATTTATTCAGAATGCCTTCAGAATTCGGTGTAAAATGGGGAACAACAGTGCCTTAACGGGAATGGAATATCTTAACACTAGGTTCTCAAGTTCCCTCTGCCTACATTGCTGTGTGGGGAATAAATGAAAATACACCCCACATTTAGAAGTAAAATGAAAAGTGGAACGGACTTCCAATTGGTTTGTGTCAAGGTTAGCACAAAACGTTCTCTCGATGTTCCATCTGCGGTACTCAAATATTACTTAGACAAATTAATACCTAGATACCTAGGAGTAGATGCCTTTGTGGCGTGCTTTTAGGTTCTCGTGACTATTAACGCCATGGTAGTGGGTTCGATTGCCAGTCTGAGAAATGACCTTTTAAATATTTTTATTTCCTTGCTACGGAAACCAGGCAAACAGCAGTTTTTCCACTCAACACACAATGAAAAGAAAACCCATTTTCGCCGAATTCTGGAAGATAAATTCGGCGGAAAGAGGAGAACAGAATGTCTCAACATTACCCTGGCTCTCTTTGCCTACCCTGCTACGGTATACAGCGTGGAGCTAAAAAAACAACTACGTAAAATATTCTAGATTTTGATAATATTTTTGTATTTACTGTTACATCAGGCTTTATAAGTTTTCACCGGCTACTCATAAACTTTGCTCGCTGGGAAAAGCCTTAGCCTTGGCGCTTAATTTCTTTGCTGTTCCAAACAAATGCAAACAATGAATAAACATTTTTCTTACATTTTCTACGAAACTTGCTTGTACGAGTATATTAGTAGAAAATAAAGTATGTACGTTTTTTCAACTACTTTTTCTTTGACTCCCTTCTTTACATTTATATATCTCTTTTAGACAGAAATTTACGAAGATTTGAGAGAAAAATTACGAAGCTTCGAGACATTTTGAGAGGCGGAACTCAACGCCGCACTTGATTTCCTTCAAGAACGAGGAAATAAAAATAATTTTCCACATGAGTGGAAATCACACACACAATCGCCATGCCACAGTCATCAGATCAGATAAAATTTATAATTGAATGGAAAACTTCACTTCCCTTTTTAATGCTATCAGTGATTTAATCAAAGAAGCCTTTCAACGTTGAACGATATATTAAAATTTAAATAGACTCTTGCAACACGTGGTCGCGACTGCTATGGATATTTACATCTGTACTTTAGTATAAATAACTTTTTGTTTACCTACATGAGTTAATCTCAGAAACTATAGGTTCAGATCGACCCCAGTCGTGGCTTCATGTCGCGGCTGGATTTGCTTAGAATAGGGAAACCCCCAGTCCGCTCGACGGCCGCAAGCCGAGGCTCGAGCCCCGTAGGGGGCGCCCTTGCGTCGTCAACACTCCCACAGGCAGCCACACAGCGCCTGCATATTCTCAGGGACAGAGTACCCTCTTCCCTCCTTATCCGGTGTCGCTGTAAAGGCCAATAGGGCTGGCTTACAGCATTAACCTCAAGACCGAAAAAAAAAAACAATGAGGTCAGGTTGTGACAATGTGGCGCTCAATGTTGTCAATGGTACTTGGGAAAATTTGTTATTTTAGTTTCATTTCTTTAGGAAGACAGCACGGCATTGAATTCCGCCACATTGCGGTACATTTCTTTCCGGGGAACCTACCTAAAAGTATTTATGGATGTGTAAAAACTAAGTTAATCAGTTCGGATAAGGATAAAAAAAGCGAGACTCAATTACAAAGCCCTATTACCGTTGGCGTTCAGTTAATGTGTCCACAGGATTTATTTGGCTACCAAGGCTTAATCAGAATTATCTTTTTTATTTAATATGTAGCCAAGTATGGAACTGTAAAAGTGATTCGTTAGTGGGTTCGTTTTCCATTTCGAGGAAACGAAATGTTAAGTAGGTGTTTTAATTTTCCTAGTTCTGGTAGTGAGGCAAATCGCGGCGATGAGTTCCGTCACTCAACAGGCGATGCCTGTTGCTGATGGAAGACGCTTTGCCTTGACACCAGAGCGAAGAAATGAAAATCTCTCAGGTGGGTATCGTACCCACAATCAGTCGAGTTTATAGTCATACGCATGTGTCCCTGAAGAACTGAAAATAAATTAATAATAAATAATAATTTAAGTGTCCGGAAATCGAACCCACAACCGTCGCGTTTATAGTCAGTCAAACGCTGTATCACTGTGGTAAGACTGCGTCAATTCTAGACTTTATACAAAGAAATCCTCAGGCAAAAACTACCATTTATAATTAGGTTTAAAGAAAAATAATAAATGTATGAGCACATTCTAACTAACTTACAAATATTTCAAGAGTATTTAAAGAATGAACAATTTATGAGCATTCTCAGTATGTAGAGAGTATATTACCGCTTTTGATGAATAAATGTATATTTTATGACGTTTCTACGGCGCTAATAGCTTATGACGTCATTTTCCACTAGCGTTTTCTGTGACTGGTAATGTTAGAGTAATTATTCACGTTAGTACTATTATCACATTTTTTATAGCTTCCCGCTGTATCCCGCATACAGCGGAATGAGAAGACGTAATCAAGTGCTACATACAGTCCCGTTTTCATTATTCCGTTCACATTTTATATATAAAGCGATATACCTTACAAAGGGAACCTAGTGTGAAAGACACTCCATTTCAAATTTTCCGCCAAATGTTGAAGCCATTGCGTGTTGAGTGGTGGAACTTTTTTTAACTTAGTGTCAGAGTAAAGAAATGGAAATATCAATAAATAATAATTCCTCTACCGGGGATCGAACCCACAACCGTCTCTAGTCTCACCCTCTTGCTCCTTCGTCACGCCGCCGGCCCCCTAATAATATAAAGGCTCCTTTTAAAATAAGGATTAAGATCCGCTTATTTATTATTAAACTTCTTTAGAAGTAATGTACGTGTATTGAATACGAAAAAAGTGTTCATTATACTGAGGTCGAGAGATTTACTTGTAGGGTGACCATGGGGTGGTAACTTAAAGATGGTCGAAATATTTTTAATAACTGACGCAGTCAGCCGTGTTGTGATTTTTTTTAATTAATAACTGACATTCACTGGCTTAGTAACATTAAAATTAAAAGAATAGAGGCCACCGTGGCGCAGCTGTACTGCATTTGACTGTAAGCGTAACGGTTGTGCGTTCGATTCTCAATTTGGAAAATTATTTTAATTTTCTTACTCTATTATTAAAATTAACTGTAAAATAACTTTCGCCACTCAACAGCATCTTTGGAACTGAAATGTCTTGATTGTCTGAATTGAAAAATTGAATGAAATGTCTCAACACTGGGTCCCTTCTGTCTATCACACCTACCCTGCTATATACGGTTTCCAAGAGACGTGGGGCCGAGTACTGTTCCGTTCAAATTTTTATACATTTCTAACTCGATATTTTTTTTATTTTACACATTCAGAAATAAACAAACTTTAAAAGTAATTAAAATAAATGAATAGACTTTAGTTATATATTCTGTCCATATCCATCTGTTCACTCATTCATTGTCACAATACAAACTTGCTTAAGAACATTATATGTCAGATTTATCTTGAGCTTTGTAAGTATAGGGTGAATTATATTTATATTCAGATTAGTGGAAAATATGAGTAGAAGATTTTTTTATATCATTGCATAATATATAATAATTTACATACCATGAAGGATTGTGGAACTCAACGCCGCGCTGTTCTACTAAAGAGAAATTGACATAATTCATTGTTCGTGGCGGAGATCGAACCTTGACCATGGCGTTAATTTCACTGCCAAGACCGTCTCAAAGCAGTTTCATGGATCTCAAATTGCTGATATTAATAATAATAATTCGTTATTGTACACCCAAGAAAATTGGCCTTATTGCTTAATAGCAATTTCTGCCAGGCAACCTTAAGGCAGAGGACATAGCAAATTAAGATATGGGTAAGGTGTAAAAAATATAATTAAGGGTATAAGTAAATAAGAATATATTTTCCATACATTATAGATATTATAGATTATTAATGGAGAGCAGAGTGTCTTAGTACTAAGTTTCTCCTCTTTTTCTACCAAAAAAAAATCCTATCAACTTCGAGTCGTACCGGCCCGCCGAGGATTTCGGGTGAACAAAAGTGGATACGTAACTTATATTTGACAAACTAGGGTCTGTATAGCTGGAAATTGAATATTTATTTCAGCTCCAGATAATTCCACGCCCACGCAGTTCGACACAGAGAAAAATGATGTTGACAGACGAACAGACAGACAGACTGAAGATAGTAATCCTATAAGGGTTCAGGTTTTTCTCTTTTCAGGTACGGAAACCTAAAAATGAAAATTGAAAAAATATTTATATATAATATTTTAAATATTTCCCGTCACTCGTTTCGGTCTTACATTCATAGTCAAGTATCTATTGTGAATCCACTAATGGTTACGGAATAAAAAGCTTTTAGTATAGAGAGTTTCAGTACTGACATAACTTTGAAAGTTCGTATTAGGAACAATTCGATATTTATTGTACTATCAGCGAATAGTAAAAATAGATGAAAATATAGTCTAGTTGGCGCGTATTGGATAGTACACGTGGTAGTTGCGAGTTCGATTTTCACTTAGAGAAAAATTACTAATACTTTTTCTTAATAAGATTTACCTACAGCTTGATTTAACTACAGCGAGGCCAGTCGTGGTGCAGGGGATAAGCGTGCGACTGTAAAAGCGACAGTTTGTGTTTTCGATTCCCATTCGAGGAAATGAAAAAATATATTTTTATTCCTCGCCCTGATAATGAGGAAAAGCTTAGCATTAAGTTTCACCACTCAAAACGCAATGCCATGAAAATGGGGAACGGAAGTCCCAAAATGGAAATGGAGTATTTCAACACTAGGTTCCCAGGTTCCCTCTGTCTACCTCGCAATGTTAAGCACGCAGTTATTTCGAGTTGAAAGTACAAAAAAATTCCTCCCCCGTATATCAATACCAAAACGACATTGTCACTCATATTGGCTGTATAAACCTTCAGCGTCAGGTGCTCTTGACACCTGTTGACTTGACGTTTGATTTGTTTGTTAGGCATTAGGGGGTTTGCTAGGCTTGTGAAGTGAAGGCCTAATGCTTTCGGTCTAATGCTTCTCATTGTTGGAAATCTGTTAGGTTAATATTTGAAGTGGTGGTTGTGGATTCAATGTTCATGTTGGAGAAATATTTATATGTATTTTTTGATGTATTCCGTATATAGCAGGGTAGGCAGGGGAAACTTACTGTTAACTTGGTTCCCCACTTTCCGCCGCTCAAAGCATTGTGTGTTGAGTGGTGAAACTCAATGCAGCGCTTTACTTTGCCTTCTTTGCCTTATTTTTTTATCTTTCACATACACAGAAATTTGGTCACACACACACCCATATATAAGCAATATTTGGTATATTAATATTGGCTTCACGTTGTATCCGCATATAAGCAGAGTAGACTAAAGGTGTTGCAATTTTGGAGAAAATGTGTGTGACAATGTTGAGTGGCAGAATTAAACACCCAGCTTTCTCTTTTTACCAGAATGAGAAAATGAATACAATTTCTTCTTCTGAATAAGAATAGAACTGACAACTATTGCGTTACAAAGACTCATCTGTACGTTTTTTAACCGACTTCTGTAAGAAAAGGAGGTTATCAATTCGACTGTATTTTTTTTATGTTTGTTACCTCATAACTTTTGACTGGGTGAACCGATTTTGATGATTCTTTTTTTATTTGAAAGGATACACTTCAAGGATAATTTGGTAAAGTTTGGTTAGGTTCCGGTTATGGGATCCGTTCAAAATTGAGAAAGTTTGTTTTTTTTTTGTAAAAAGTTGATTATACTGTAATAGTTACAAGCAAAAACTTTTTAAATTGTTGTCAGAAGTGAGATTCCTGATCGTTTTCGTCCGAATACTTTTTATGTATGTTCTTGTAAGTATACCAATGTTACTTTGCACAAATATAATACCTAATTAAACGAAGTTTTACATAGGACAACCACAACCACTCGTTGACAACCACTACCACCACCATCACCACTCGTTTAAGAAGCGTCATTTTAAGATTTACCCATCACTAAAAATCGTAAAATAAATTGATTTTTAACAAAAAGAAAAACCGACTTCTAACAACGAACTAATAAGTGAAAAATAATTTGACAAGAGTTTTATAATTTTGAAGGCGGTGTCAAGCTAATGCTACAACACCTTTACTACAATATCTAATTACTAAACCTGTTTGTTTTACTTAGATTTTTCTTTCTGTTAAAAAATAATGTATTTTGTAAACTAATTTACTGTTTAATCTATCTTTTTATAGATACGAAACGTACAAGGCTACATTGAAGAAGATCCCGGCGACGCGCCTCTCGCGGCTGACGGAGGCGCTCGCCAACTACGACCCGGTGCTCAACGAGTACTTCTTTGACAGACACCCGGGGGTTTTCGCCCAAGTCCTTAATTATTACAGGTATGTGATAAAGCGATTGACAAAACTAAGATTTTGAGGTGAGTCGTGGCATAGAGTGGGGTCGATTCCTACCTGAGATTAATGTCATCGCTTTGGTAACGTTGATTTCCGCCACCCTAACGCAATGTCTCCAGGAATCGGCTGGAAGTGAGAAACTGAGTTAGCGGAGTTACCTACGATACCTTTAGGTGATCGCGAGATAAATGATCTTAACAGAAAATTATCTTACGAGGCTCTTATTTTCTTTTGAGGTACGGAACCCTAAAAAAGTCCTTAAAACATTCATTTCTTTACACATAGTAGCACTAATGCGACGCCGATATTGAATGTCAAAATTTACGATTCAACCACTGTGGGAGCTTAAGATTCAAGTTTTAATGTCAGCTATAAATCGTCTCTTCGTTGTGCTATATTGTTATTTCATTTCGGAAATAAACCGCGTATTTTGATGACGTTTCGGAATTTTCCGTAGAGTTACGTTTTAGAAGGTCTCGAGGATAAAGGTAAAAGGTCTAAAGGTCTAAAGGATCTATTTGTCTATCTTTACTAGTTGCGGATATAAAATTGAAGAGTTTGTTTGTTTGTTTGTGATTATCTCAAGAACTCGTACTTTAATTATTATTGTTTTTGTTGTTGTTAGATTAGTTCTTTCTAAGAATGGGACTACGTTATATATTACATCTATTATTTTTTTTCTACACTTCCAAAGAAACGAAAGAAAGAATCCTTCTATTTTTACGAACTGTTTCAAAACTATTATATCATCTGGTTAAATATTTTATTTGCTAATATAATTGTGAGTTATACTCGCTGCCCAAACTTAAATAAGAGCGACCAGCTGTTATTTTAGTTAACTAAATAATAATTTATTCATTTTAACTCGCGATATGAAAACTTATTTACAAACTCTACCACACTGAGGGTTTTGATAACTTTTGAAACTATATTTTACTTGTACCAGTCGTCGCCCGTAACTTTATACTGGATTTTAAAACCCGTTTTTTCCGTTTCCCGTAGTTAAAAAATCAGCTACGCACTGTATCCCGCACACAGCAGAAAATTCCAGAGGCGTTGCATGTTGAGTGGCAGAACTCAACGCCGCGCTTTGCCTCGACACAAGAGCGAAGAAATGCATATATAATTTAAAACAAATATTTAATCTCCTCGAGAGGGGATCGAACCCACACTCTGTGTCTGTGTTTTCTCCTACTCTCCGTAACCGGTACAACTTTCTTAAATGTTTAGCTTTGTCGGTGTGTTGTCAGTCAGTATTTTTTAGCTTCCGCTGCCGCACATGGCAGGGTAGAGGGAACCCAGGTTTCCTAAAAACCCACTAGGGTTTTTGCGTTTCTCTCTTCAAGCCACTGTGCCACGACTGGCTTCGACTTCTGTACCTGTTAATAAAAAAACGAAATGTACTGTTGGTCTTTGAAAATAGATAAAAATTAAAACACACGTATATTTGACTTATTGTTAGCGTTGTGAATTTATTATAATGTAAAGTTATTTTTATTAGTATTTTGTTGTTAAACTTTATTAGAATTATGGTACAATAANACCCACATCTTCGAACGTCAACATGCACCAAAGAATCAATTTACACAATAAAATTTACAAACTAAATACAGAATTCAATACATTATCTTAAACGATCGAATGGTCAATATCAAATGTACCGCCGTCATTCCGTAATAAAATGTCTAACTTTTGTCGATATTACGTTACTTTGGTAAATATTTTGGTAAGAAATGTTTTATGTTTCGTTTAAATGTGTTTTTTTGTATCTATTTGCATTCATATCTCAGAAACGACAGTTTTATTATACTGTTTGTGGGTTGCTAATAATAGATTTATAATGTTTTCTAAATAGTGAATTCAGCGGGATATGGGTGGGAGTGATTTAAAACTAAGTACACGCTGCCTAACTCGCTTTATGCGGGATACAGCGTGAAACTAAAAAAAAATTGTATATTACAAAAATGTGGAACGCAGGAGTGAAATTGATTAAAATAAGCGATCAAAATAAAACTCACTGAATAGATTCATTAAAAACTATTTAACAAGCTTCGTGAAAGTTTTCATAACTCCGCTGATGTCGGTTAACCTTCGACGTAAATGAAAGTGCTATATAAATGATATCGAAATATCGCTTGGCGTTACGTGTTATTATATTAGTGGAACTCAACGCCGCACGTTGTCTTATTATAACTATAAAATAAAGAATAAAAACCGGTCACACATCATTTAACTGTAAACGCGATGGTAAATGTTTCACACGTACGAGTTCCGCCACTAAACATACAACATCTCCAAATCACTCACTAAATGGGGAACAGAGACTCTAAACACTAGGTTCTCTGCGTACTCTGCCTGTACTGCCTCTATATAACAGTATACGTGATGCAGCGTGAAATTGTCACGTCAAAACAAGAGAATGAAATAATACACAACTAGCATTGATCAGGGTTCGCTTATATATTAATCATGCTTTTCATCAACAATTTGAATGTCGCTCGAAAAGCTATTAGTTGGTGGATCGTCTGTTTGTTTGTCATCCTGACGAGGGTCCCTCGAGGGTCTGCGTCCCGTGACGTCTTACTGAACGCGCCCTAATTTATAGTTAATGATTTGACTGGCTTAAATTTAACTGATTAATTAATGGGGTTAACTAAATTTAAAATTTTAACGGGTTAAATTAGACCTAAAATAATATAATTAATTCAAATACTTTGTATGAAAATATTTAATATTTAATTTTCTTGATTATGAATCGAACCAAAAACCCGTCGCGCTTACAGTCGTACATTTGATCCTGACTGCCTGGTTGTTTTAATTTTCAGCTTCGTGCTGTATACCGCACATAGAAGGTAAGGCAGAGGGAAGCTTGTTTTAAGATACTCTGTTTCTTATTTTCCGCTGATTTCTGGAGGCATTGCCTATTTCAGAGCAAAAAAAAAAACAATATAAATATTTAATAAAAAATAATTTCCTCGAGTGGGGATCGAACTCACAACCAGTCCACACACATACACTTGTGCCTCTGCTTTACAGATAGCCTTTTTTTATTTTAAGTATAAAAAAATGTATTACAATAGAATTCCCATGCGTTCCTTTAGAGCTTTTGAAAAATATAAGCTCTAAGCGGATTTCCGGCCGCATACAGTAAGCTCCTACGGAAAATCCGACTTAAAAGCGTGTTTTTCAATGATGATACAATAAAAGTTTGATTTATCATCTGTGCCTTTTTTTTCAAATATTTATTTCGCAGTTTAAAATAAGACGAATATGTAAAAATGTATCACTTCGTCGTTTTTTTTAATTCGTTTAAATATGAGATATTAAGTTGTGTTAAGGTAGGTTAATATTTCTTTGGGTAAATTGATAACAAATATACGGTGTTGAGATGCGCCACTCTACACGCAATATTACTTATTGCAACGGATAGTGAAGAACGGAGTGTCTTATCACTAGGTTACAGAATTAAGAAAAACATTAACCCCTTACCCATAGTTAGAGTTATAAATATTTCGCAATTAAAGTTAAATATATTTTTCTTCGTAAAAACTATAATTAGGAACATATGCTACTTAATTTATAAAGTTTTTAAGAAAAAAGTATTCATCAGGTATAAGGCCAGTCTTCTTACTGTGCTATGTGCGGTATATAGCGTGAAACTTCAAAAAAATCACGTAACTTAATTTAGTGGCTTGAAACGGCTACTTTCAAGTGACTCTTGTAAAAGTAAAAGTGTCAGGATGACGCCCTTTATTAAATTGTAGAACACTTTCTGTGCATGTCTGAGAATATGTGAAGATATTTTAGGTACATGTTTCCATTTTTTCTTTTCATGTACGAAATCCTGAAGGTTACGTAAGTTTTTTTTCAGTCATATTGTGGGACATATGTACGAATATAAAAAATAGTAATATACATTTGAAATCGCAAAAAATATAATATTCTTGTTAATTAAATTTCACCCCCAGGCGACTTGTTGTAAGTTCTTTTCAGATTTTCTCGAAACTTTATTACGGTACATTTAAAATTCTCGGAACTTTATTCGTATATATTTTTTATACATGATATTGTAAGCAGTGGGAACCTGGAGACCAAGTGTTACGACACTACGTTCCTATTAAGACTTCCGTCCTTCCGTTCACCGTTCACTCCGTTCCCTACTTTTCGCCCTGGAGGCATTTGACTGGTGGAACTCCACATTCCGACTCCATACCAGAGCCAGGGAATGGAAATATTTATTCTTTATTTCCTCATGGAAATAGAATCCACATCCTGTCACGTTTACAGTGGCACGTGCCCCTGCGCCACGACTGGCCTTATGCAGACTCTGTTTTGGTTTTTCTCTAGAATCGAGTAATACAAACAATATATTTTAAAGTATAAAGATAAAAATTATATTTTAAAATTGGATGCCAAGGTTGTATAAGCACCATATAGTTTGCTTTTAACGTTGTTAAAATTTAAGTTTTATTTATTGCGGTAGCGTCGTGTTGTGCCAAGTTATTAAATGAAGTAACTTACTTTTTTAATCTTTAACACTTTATAAGCACTTATCTTTGTGGAGAGAAAATTCATAAGTGGCGATTAATTTTAATGATACAATGATTTTAGTTTTGAACGTTATCATTGTTTCCATCATCATCATTGATAACATGTCCATTATACCGTCAAATCGTCTCGGTTTAATTTAAACATATATATATGCACATATATTTAAAAAACGCTTACGACACCGAAGTCGCTTGATTTTTAAATACTAACTCACATACTATGTCCTGTATATGTACCCTACACACATAGTATGTGAGTTCCAGCGCCAGCGGACACAACCTAGTGTTTGGTCACTGTGTTATTAATCATCTGCCCAAATGTAGTGACTCAAACAAGTTCTTTATCTCATTGTCCGAGTAAAGAAATGAAAATATTATATATTCCATTCTCCCGAGTGGAAATC
Source organism: Heliconius nattereri (assembly GCA_013403645.1). Classification (NCBI taxonomy): domain Eukaryota; kingdom Metazoa; phylum Arthropoda; class Insecta; order Lepidoptera; family Nymphalidae; genus Heliconius; species Heliconius nattereri. Next base: position 2,087,869 of record JAAIXI010000231.1, read on the forward strand.
GAAGCCACATACGTTTACAGTCGCACATTTGTGCCCCAGCGCCATGACGGTCTCGTATTGCTTATATTCTAAATGTAAATCGCCGTAGAAAAGAGAAGCCTATTTTATTCACTGTCGTAAGCGTCTTTTGTATATTTATTTACATATAACTTCTACCAGTGTGTTTTTTATTCTTTTTTCTGAATCTATTTAAGGGTTATTATTAACATTTAAATGAGTTTAAATGATTATAGATGCACGCTTTATCCCGCACGATAGCGTGGGCATAAAAAACCTAGTGTTAAAAGTCTCTGCTCTTCATTTTCTATCTAAACTATAATGTTTTGAGGGGTGGGTTACAACGCCCGGTTTACTTAAAAAAGTTTCAACTTAAAAAAATTAGTTACTTTTAAATTATAGACTGACATTTATATTTCATATATGAGTACGTATAGATTCAGACCTAGCGCGATGGTGTCACTTTATTTTTCCTGATTTTTCTCGCTTCACGCTGTATCCCGCATGTAACAGGATAGGCAGAGGGAGCTTAGTATTAAAGCACTCTATTCTCATATTCCGCCGAATTCTCGTAACATTGCGTGTTGAGTGGTGGTGAATTTCCTTAGATTTTCACCATGTTTTCGTATTACCAGTAAGGTAATTTCCATTTAGATGGGATCCATACATTTCTGTGTAAAACGGCAGGTCGTTTTGTTAATAAAAACGGCCAATAATGGCCCCTTTACAACCCAAGGGACTAGGCTCGAGATTTACGCATTTTTGAATTTTAACATTCTATTGGTGTTTTTGATACTAATAGTTGGTTTAAAATGTAAAGAAAGTATGTTAAAAATATAATATTATTTTGCAGCGCTGAGTTCCGCTACTGGACACAAAGTATTTCGAATTCTGGCAAAAACAGAGAGCCTTTTAATCCTAGATGAGTTCCGTAGTTTCTATAGTTGTATATACAATGATATATCTATATATCGAATGAGTTATAGTACAAAAGTAATTTTCAGAACACTGCATTAGGTATTCACTTAAAACAATTACCTCCACAGCTAATATAAAATGTATTTTTAAAGCGAAAAAATTTGAAAGAACAAATACTTTATATTCATATACAAGCCATAAACCTAATTGAATCATCTCTTTGCTTTATATGCAAATGCAAATTAATATTACTTTCGTTTTCGTTGCACTTTTGTGCTATGTGTTAGTCTTTTTTGTACAAGTTTTTGCTGTACCTACCCAGAATATAGCAGGGTACAGGGAACCTGGTGTTAAGACACTCCGTTGTCTTATTCCGTCTAATTTTCAAGACTTTGTTTGTTGAGTGGTGGAACTCAACACTGCGCTTGGTCTTGTTGTCAGAGGAAATGGAGCTCGTAGCCCAGGTGAGAAAGAAATTTGTATCGCTCATTTTTGTAACAAAAAAAAAATTAAAAATACAATATACAACGTAAATGCAACGGTTATGGGTTTGATTCAAGCTCTGGTAAATGAATGACTTATCTCATATTTTTAATTTCTCGCTCTGGACGAGGCAAAGCGCGGCGTTGAGTTCCACCACTCAACACGTCATAGAAAAGGATACATGGAATGCTAAAAAGTTTGTTCTATATATAAATATTTTCTCTAGTACCTACTTCATAGAAGAAATAAACATTTTTATTAGTTGAAAGAACAAATTCTTGTAAGTTTTTATTTCAATATTTTGTATAAACAAAATGAAAAGTGAACACCTACTGTTGTTTTCTTATTGAAATTTATTTATCTTAGCAAATATCTATGAGTAGGTGCTTTTATGTTTTTGTTCTAGACGATGATTTATATATTTTGCGAAATTGTTATTATACATATAAATTATAATTTATTTTTCGTTCTTAGTATTTCTAAGGGAACCTGCAGGTATCAATTTTTTTTATTGTACTTTCGATGTAGCTCGATAAGAAAATATAGTTTTATAGGCTACAGCGGTTATACAGTAAGCAAGGGGCGCGAGTTCGAGTTTTGCAAGATTGAAATTCATATACCTATGTGTTTTAAATATATAAAAACATTCTCATATGCTATAAACACGATCGATAATTAATTTTCATTTCCCCATTTCTGCTAGACAAATCGCGGTGCTGAGTTCCACTAACCTATGTACAGTGTCACAAAAATTGGACAGAAAGCGAGAGCGGAGTGTCTTAACGGTCTCTTCTTTGGATCTATTTGTGGTATACTAAGCTATAATTTATAGAATTTTGCTTACTCAATGATTTAACTATCAAAATAATTAAATTTCAAAACGTGCGAAATTGCGTCCAATTTAGAAGATTAAACGTTTTCGGGTCAGATTATGTCCACCGCAAATGAACACACACAAATATCTTCAGGGTACACAAGAATGTCTCTTTAAATTTAATGAGTGAGGATCAAAGACTTATATAAATATAAATAATTTGGAGCTTTGGTTTACAGGGTGTGGGTTTTTAAGGCTTCATTTTAAAAATCTTATATAAGTTTAAAAATCGATTTCTTCGTTAGTAGATTATTTTCTCTCCATTTCTCCATTTCCTCGAGTGGGAATCGAATCCATACANGTGTTGGAACCGAATGGTTGTTTCTATTATTAACCTGAAGAAGCTTTTATTATAAAAATCATATAAAAGCACTTGACTATTGTTATTTTAAACCAGTAAAAAAAGTATGGAACCCTAAAAAAAATTCCAACTGTATTTCCACTCAAAAAATAATTAATATACCACTATATATTTAACTTTATACAGTATTTACACTAAAATATTCTAATTAAACATATTTACAGTTATATTTCGTGATAGCTGTAAAAAATGCGGACGCCTCGCCGGACGTTTAGTCCCGACCCTCGGGAAATAAAGCCGTCGCTGAAATAACTTACTGCCATAGTATAAATGAAATAAATATTTATTTCAAGAGTAAACTTAATATGGAAAACATTCAAATTTATTTAGTGACAGTTGACTTATGTTGAAAAATATAGTGTTAGGACACTACGTTCTGCGCTTTTCATCCTGTTTTTGAGACATTGCGTAGTGATTGGTGGAACTTAATGCTATGTTTTGCCTACTACATTCTAGCATATGAAAAAAAAATATGCGTCGTAAAACATAGATTTATGCGCTTACCCTCAATTCCCGAGGAATAAAATATTTAGCGGAACTAAACGCCGCCCTTTGTCTTGTTACTAGAACGAAGAAATGTAAGTAATTCATTCTCGAGTCTCGATAAATGCCCTTATAAATGTCAAACTCACTATACATATATGAAATCTTTCTTTTTACCACAATACATGAACAAATAGATACAGATAGGTTATTTTATGGCGTATTCCGTAAGGACTGAGAGGATAGTGAGTACTTCACTTTTTACGGTCCTCAAAGGCGTCATTTGGTCTTAAACTAGGAAAACTATTTTCTAGTTCAAATACATTGGTTTATTCGATTGATCTTGTTACTTTTTTTAACTTTACTTTGTATCCGGAATAGGAGAATGGGAGATGGAAGTGTTAAAGTGAAAATAGGTTCCCGGGTTCACTCTGCCCACCATTATATGTGCGGGATATGGATAAAAAAAACTTTCACGCACAAACGACGATGATTGAAATGATTTAGATGAACCTTTATATTAATGACATTTATCAGATAACATCAGAACATATAATTTACAATTTATTTAAAGATTTTGTATAATTTGACTATAATATAACAACAAATTCAAGTGGGCGAAGCCGCTTGGGTCGCTAGTTGTAAAATAAGACCCATTCCAACTCAGCCACAATGGACAACTATCATTGTAATAAATTATAATGAGGGAAATCTAAAATATGGCCATAACAAATACCCTCGCAAAGCTGTCCTGATTATACTAATTAGAGGTTATTAGGGTCGCTGCTGGACGCTGTTCGCTGTTTGTTACTACAAATGCCATAGCTAAGGGATATTTTGTTTGAGATCTGAATGGTGTTTCTGCTGAAAATTTTTGGAGGCGTTTTTTTAGTCCCGCGTCTGCTGTGTCCCGTGGGTAACCAGGGGGAACCTAGTGTTTCTCAGCACTGTTCCCCGTTTCAAGACATTGCATGCTTTGTCCTGTCAGCCATTTCTCTGAGTGGAGATCGAACCCACAACCGTCCCGTTTACGATCAGATTCTGTGCCATCCTGACTTAACGGCCTGTGTTTTTATTTAAGTTATATGCTTTTGTTTTAGTTTGGTATCAGAGAAGAGAGAGAGAGGTTCCCAGGTTTCCTCTCTGTCTACCCTGCTTTGGGTGGATTTTTTTTAACTTTCACGCTACGTCCCGCAAATAGATATGAAATAACTAAACATTTCCTAAAACGACATTTTTTGCGAGCAAAATCAAAGAAAATTCCTAGCAGATTTAAATTAAATTTTATTTAGTGCATAGATAAACAATCATACTAAAAATTTTAATATTTTTTTCCTACAGTGAGTAAGTAAATATTCGTATAGTACAAGCGGGTGAAAACGCGCAGGGGCCAAATTACAAAAATAATTTGTATTGGCAAGCGATTAACCAAGGCGACCTAATTACACTGTCAGGGTAACATGCAATAAATACAGAAGTCTATGCCATTTTGCTTTAACTCAATTATTAATGAATAAAATGATGACTTATAGCTTAGTATCGCGGCGTTCAGTTCCGAAACTCAATACGCTGTATTTGAAAAATGGAGAACGGATTTTTTTGACACTAGATTTCAAAGTCAAAGTCAAAGTCAAAATATGATTTATTCCATAAAAATGCTTAACATTTACTTGGACATGTCATAAAAGTAGAAAAAAAAATACAAAACAATATAACCAAAAAAAAAAAGTGCAATTTTGACTTGAAAAAAGCCCGTTCAAATGGTTGAGCTCATGAGAAGATACAGGCAAAGAAACTCATGGCCACTCTTTTTAAATGCCAACATTTGTTACAAATTACAATTAACAATTTTAACTTAGAAATAGAGCAACTCATTTCCAAACATCTTTATCGCGAACATAATCTTTAACAGAGTAATATGCTTTTTGGCAGAGCCTGTGCTTTACCACTTTTTTAAATTTGTTCAGTGATAAATTAACCACGTCGTTTGGATTTGCTCGGCCTATCCTATTATCGCACTCCTATTCTTACAATTTCAAAAAAATCTGTGTTATTTGGCAGAGTCGGGCCCCGCGCATTGTTTTCCTAAAATAGTATATATACTATATTGCTATAGTATATTGTAAGTAATTTAATCTTTTTCATTAAAAATTAATCGTTGAACAAGTTTTAAAAATTGAAGTCCATATTTTGTTAAATGCTTTAGTTAATTTAACTTTTTAATGGAGTACAGTAGGAGTATTAGGGTATTATGAGTATTAAATGAAAGCTTATCCCTAAGTAATAAATATATGTAGGTATGTAGAAAGAAAGTTAATTAAGCTTTTCATAGAAATTTATATATTGTTTTTAAGGCCAGCCATGGTGGATAGGATGTGGATTTGATTACCACCGGGGTAAATTAAATATTTATTTTTTCATTTCTTCTCTCTTGTAATAAGGCGCGGCGTTGATTTTCATCACTCTACACGTTATCCCTCGAGAATTCGTCGGAAAGGAAGGAACGGAAGTGTCTTAATGGGAATGAAATGTGTTAACAGGTTCTGTATGCTTACCATGCTTCAAAGTTGTGAAGCTAAAAAAATATTAGTGGCTAACGTGATGTAGTGGGACAGCGTTCAACTCTGAAGCTAATGTTTTTCGATCAAAATCTCATTTAGAGAAAATAATAATTTTCAATTTCCTGTTCTGGAAAGATAAAGAAAACCTAGAGCTATGTAACTATTGCGTATTGAGAGGCGGAACTCAACGCCGCGCATTCTTGAAATGATAATAAATAATTCCACCACATGGTATTCGAACCCACATCTTCGAACGTCAACATGCACCAAAGAATCAATTTACACAATAAAATTTACAAACTAAATACAGAATTCAATACATTATCTTAAACGATCGAATGGTCAATATCAAATGTACCGCCGTCATTCCGTAATAAAATGTCTAACTTTTGTCGATATTACGTTACTTTGGTAAATATTTTGGTAAGAAATGTTTTATGTTTCGTTTAAATGTGTTTTTTTGTATCTATTTGCATTCATATCTCAGAAACGACAGTTTTATTATACTGTTTGTGGGTTGCTAATAATAGATTTATAATGTTTTCTAAATAGTGAATTCAGCGGGATATGGGTGGGAGTGATTTAAAACTAAGTACACGCTGCCTAACNAAATCTTATATAAGTTTAAAAATCGATTTCTTCGTTAGTAGATTATTTTCTCTCCATTTCTCCATTTCCTCGAGTGGGAATCGAATCCATACAAAAAAGGTCTCATAAAAAAAACTTTTCTTTACTGATGACCATAAAGTAAAAGCTTAATGTTAACACTGAAACATCACAAACAAATATACCATCGGAAATGGACATCCGCGATCCGCAGTTCTCGGATTGCTTCAGTTCCGAAATAGCCTTTTGCGAATCGATATTAGGTATGATATAAATAGTTCTCAATGATCATTATGCCTAGAATACCTTACCTAGAATAAGTTGCATGAATTAAAAATAAATAGTTAAAAGGCTTATTTTTTTATTAGATTCACGCTGTATCCCATAAAGCATTGTGGAGTTCCCCAATCTTAATTAAAAATCCCCTTCCTCCAAGTGGGAATCAAACTTAAAACCTTCAACTTTAATGTCAGATGTATTAATAAAATATATTCGTATTGGTTTCGTTACAATCACAACTTTAGAACTAGAACCAGGATTTCTTCCTTCGATAAGTTAGGACTTGTATATAAAGTTTTAATTTATAGTATTCTTTAAAGAATTAATAACTTTCCATCGAGGTGACATAGCGGCGCGGCGTCTGATAGTTAACACGACGATTGTGGGTTCAATTCACAATGGAAATTAATTATTTTTATTTCTTTGTTATAAAACTGCACAGCGCAATATCGTGCAGAAAAAAAAACAACCCAAAAAATGAAGGCTTAAATAAAATGTATCATCCAAAATATTTAATAAAAAATAGCAACAGCAATAAACTTACAAATTCAATATAGCTATTAAGGTTCCCAGTGAAATTCCCAAAAAGTCACCTCCAAAAAACTTCAAAAGCATCGCGTAATAAATATTCCCTCTGGTGGTGGTAGTTTCGTTGCGACGCGTGCTATAAAAACTTTGACGTACGTTGCTGTAATATTTTGTATTTTTTTAAATTATACTGATATAGTGGTGTACATGTATTCTAGTACAACCTCTTTCGTGAGTTCTCGATTCAACGTGACACTGGCGAAGTGATTTTGTGCTCAACTGGCACGCTCGGAACGCCATATTAGAAAAAACAGAACAGAATTGTATTCTATATGACATTGGCGAAGTGATATGTGCTCAACTGGCACGCTCGTAACGCCATATTAGAAAGAACAGAACAGAACTGTATTCTATATGACATTGGCGAAGTGATATGTGCTCAACTGGCACGCTCGTAACGCCAGATTTAAAGAACCATACCATACCATATTTATCTTTTTTATTACCGGTCAATTTCCTTCGTGTGTTTTCCATACAACGTGACATTGGCGAAATGAATTGTGCTCAACTGGCACGCTCGAAACGCGATATATATGAAGAATTCAATTCGATATAGTGGTTCTTTCATTTTTGTTTCTTTTATCGACATTTCAATTCAAGCTAATTATTTTTTAGCTCCAGTGATATGACAAAATGCGGCGTTGACTTCCGCTTTTCACGCTCATTGGACGATGCGTCGGCAACGGAGTGTCTTAACACTAGGCACCCTTTGCCTACCCTGCTACATTCAGTATATAGGGAGAAGCGCCGCAGTAAATATGCCTCCTAGTATAAGTTTCGACGTAACTTTCTGTGACATGTTTATATTATTGTTTAACTTTGTGAATTTTATTACACATAAATACAGTATTTCTTTATTTTTTTTTTGCTTTATCGGTCATTTATCGCGATGACTAGAGTACATTAGAGAAGAAGAAAACGATAGGAAAAAATAGAATTAGTCACTAAAAAATCTCTACGTTTTATAGAATCTCCGTTCATATAATACGTATCTACGTGAACATTTTACGTAAGTAACACTCAAAAACCATATGTTAATTTAATAACAAAATGGCCTCCTCATCACTTCCCCTTTGAAATATAATTAAGCGTAAAAATAAAATAAAATTAAAATTCAATTTGGTAACAATTTACAAACGTATGTAGGTTTTAAATTAATAATATTATTTTAAGGTCGGTGGGGCGCAGTGGGACTGCGTGACTGTAAGCTCAGTAGTCGTAGGCTCGATTCCCTATTGGGGGATATCAATTATTTTTTATAATTATAATATTTAGATAGTATTTTAACAGTAGATTATTTTTGGCTACCAGGTCAAACGTAAAAGAAGGGAACGGCTGCAAAAAAATAATTAATTTAAACATTTAAACGAATTAAGCTAGAATTTAAATGTTTAATTAAAAGGATTAAGGAAAATTTAAATTTCGGGAATTCACCAAGGGTTTCTAATAGCAGCTTCGTAGCTCGGCCGCCATTTCCTGTCACCTCCTTAGTTATATATTTTTTAAATTCACGCTGTATCCCGCACATAGCAGGCTAGACGGAAGGAACCTGGGAACTTAGTGTTAAGAACCTCCGTTCCAATTAAGACACTACCGTTGCCCAGTTTCCGAACTAAACCTTATCGATCTGCATCACCACAAATAGTCATTTGACATTAAATTAAAAATCAGTTCCACGCTTTATACCGCACATGGCAGGGTAGACAAAGCCTAGCCTAGTGTTAAGACACTCCGTTCCCCGCTTTCTGCCAAGTTTTGGAAGCATAGCATTGCCGCGCTTTGCCTCCAGAGCGAATACTACTACTCGAGTTTCACCAAGAGATACCGATTTCTACCGGGCTACGACTACGAAATAACTACTGGTACGGTCAAACACATTACGGCCGATAGAGCCATTTACTCGAGTCTCTCCAACTACTTAAGCTTGAACACCATCATTATCATCAACAACATCATAAATTACACATTGATTTCGTCGGGTACATGACTTGCTGGCATTTAAGTGAACCTATCGTAAGCAAATTTGTAAGTACGTTTACAATTTAAAGCTTTCAGTGTGTAACCATCACACTCCAAAACTTCGACAACCTTAAATGAACCTTTGAATTTCGAATCTTATTTTTTCTTATTTCGTTTAATTTTCCAACAATACGCCAACAGAAAACTTACTAATTTTCGTTTTTGTCATATTAAAACGGGACCTACCATATCCCGCATACTTCGGAATTATGTCTGATGCTACTTAACGAATTTCGTCAATGTCAACGACTACCACCACAAACGACCTCACTACTACACATCAATGATACACATCAATGACACACACCACCGATACACATCAATGATAACGGTATCGCGACTTCACGTTTTAAAAGCTACCGGTTCATCGTAGAATTTATCGTGAGTTGTACTCTCCTATAGTCTTGCCACAATCTATTACTGCTAGTCTCAAACGTTAACATAGACTTTAACACACTCCTGACGCGCCTTACCTGCCTGTTAGCACGAGGTAAACCCGCCGCCATGAGATGCCAACCAATGTCTACTAGTGAAACCACCACCAGTGAAACATCTTCCCTGGTCAGCAATGATGCGGGTTGGAGCCCCAAACAAAGCCACAAGTGACCTTGTGAACACTCCAAGAGTCAATGCCTTAGGGATTGGATGTAGCCCAGCTTGAACTCTCCCAGATTGAGATTTCGCGACCCTACAAGCAACGCAGTCATCCACAATTCCTCCAGCACACCATGACATACCCGGAAACCAGCAAAAGTAAAAAAACTTTTCAATAGTCCCCTCAGCCTTGAGACGAACAATAGATTCAAAACTGCCGGAAATAGAAAATGACAGAAAGAAACTGACGGAAATCCGACAAACTGCCACAACTTAATCACAGTCTTCGGAGGCAGTAGAGAACCAACCAGCCTCCACCTCAAACCCCAAGAACTCTATCCTCGTCCTGCGGAAGGAACGCTTCTCTAGGTTCAAAGAGAAACCAGCACTCGCCACAGACTCCAACAATGCATTAAGTCCTCCCATATTGAACCCCTAAATCGGGAGTTACATTCAAAATGTCATCAAAATACACCACCACGCAATCGCGAACCAAATCATCCAACGCGATCACAATTGTCCTCAGAAAAACCGAAATTGAATTCTACAGATCAAAAGGCATAGTCAAGAATTCAAACTGCCCTTCAGCCGTTATGAAAGCAGTACTCTTTATAGAATTTTCACTCACCGGGATCAAATGAAATCCGGTTGCGCCATCGAGTTTCGAGAAGTAATTAGCACCTTCTTTACGAATAAAGCTGGACTTTCAAAAGGAGAACAGCTCGGCCTAATTATATTCGCGTGTAACCGTTCTTTAACTCTGTTGCCTATAAAGCCACGTTCATCCGCCGACATTCTATATGGACGCCGCTGTACTGTGCGATTCTAAACAATTAATCTTATTTTAAGTTCTCCGGTATTTACTAGAGTCATTGGAAAACCAGCTATGAAAAATTCTGAATATCGATCTAAGGTTTCTAAAAGTTTCGATTTGTTATTACCCGTAGTATAAGCTGAGATATCAGTCAAAGTCAACTCCACCTACACTATGTACACTATCGTTATTCACTGAATTTACACAGAATCCCGTCTAACCAAATGTCAGTCACAGTTATGTTTACAGGAAAATTCTGATTTAAAATCTCGCGACAACAATATCTCAAGATACTACACAACACAGAATTTGTTCGGTACTGTATACTCGTGTTTGACCAATATCAGTCATAGTAACAACATTACTAAACCGTCGACCACTAAATTTAACAGAAAAACTCAACTAACGAGAATTCAGCACCAGAATCGTAAGCAAAACAAATCAGTTCACCTTTTGTTCCGTACCCTGCCCTTTGGAGGTTGGACACTGCATACGTCCACACGCCGCTCCGTCCACATACCGCTCACCGCGCTCTGCTCCATCCCCGATGCCATCGCTCGGCCCGCCGCCGCCTTCGCTCATACACCGGACGGTGATATGACCCGGTTTGCCACGCTTGAAGCACACTAAAGGCCTCGCTGGTGACTGCTGCACCACTTGATTCGGCGTTGAAGATACAGGTGTTCGTATCGTCGCATCGACAGGCTTGCTTCTGCATTTCACTCGCTTATGGCCAGTTTTCCCGCAGTTGAAACACTTCAATGTTATAAGCGCTATACGTTAAAGCCGCGGGTCAAACCGATATGTGAGCGAGTACAGTAGCCACAGCAACCTCTTTGCCCACGTCCTTCCAGTGATTTGTAAGGGTAGCATGTCATACTCTCGTATGCTATTTGAGACAGCCACGTAGATGCTTCACCCTTAAGTGCCTTACTTACAACAAGCACGAGTTGACTGCCTCTCGGGGAGTTTGTCAAAAGCACAAGTCAGCCGTTTCGCACCACGATCTCGCGTCCGTGTCTTCTTTGTCAGGATCATAAATAGGTAACTACCCACCTCCCTGAGCTAGCCTCGGTGTATACAGGACTTCGATCATCGCATGTTCGCATTTTGTTCGAACATAGCACGCCATTGGTTATCTCTATTGTTCTCGTTTTGTGCCAACACTGATCTCGCTTCTGATGTCGCCGTCGGGTGGATTTCCCTCGCACATCGTTTTTGAGTACCCGGTCTACTGTGGGCTTCAGCGGATAATGTTTGCATGAGTAAATACAATTTGAAATATTACGAATTAATTACAACACCGTAATCAATTCACAAGAAAGCAGCTATCGTTATCCCAGTAGGTAGATACACAGCACGGAACGCGGGACAATTTCAGTGTTGTCTGCACCGGCCGGCTACCCAAAGCCAAACACAAAGTGAGTCGATGTCCGTCGACCATGCCTCGACTCGCCCCTTCCATACCAGTGCATAACACTAACTCTGTCGAGCGCCAATAGATGGCGCTGGCGTGCCGGAACCACTTCAATACTACTTGTACACCGACAAATATAAATAAATGTTTCATTTCTTCGTTTCCACAAAAAATCTTTTAGGCCAGGCGTGGCGCGGAGGCTCAAGCGTGTTTACTTCACTTAATCTTAATTTCTTCACTGTTGTGTCAAGGCAAAGCGCGGCGTTGATTTCCGATTTGTTAGACTATTGTATTGTAATATTTTTTTTCTTTAAAGACATTATGACTCAATTCTCTTTTTATAACGTCTTAGTACCTAATGAAACTTAGTTTATTAGGTGCAAGCATGAAGCAGTGTCGTTTATAGTAATAGGCACTCAGTGACACATAAACAGCTTTGGACGAGACTTATTAAAGTTTCAGCTTCAGCTTCTGCTTCGTGTAAACGTTTTAGTGAACTTAGAAATTTTTAACGAGATACCTTGTTATGAGAGGTAAGCTGAAAGTTAGTGTAAATAGTGAATTCGTTCTCTACTTTTCACTTGTTACATAAGTAAAAGTAAATGCATGAGTTAGGAATAGCACAGTTTCAAATATCCTCTTGTTTTGAACAGTGAATAAATAATTTCCATGAATATAGTCAGCTTATATGAGAATCTAATCAATTACAGATTAAAGCCCGTCGTGGCGCAGGAATTCAAGTGTGCGACTGTAAGCGCGATTGGTTGAGGGTTCGATTCCCACCCGAGGAAATAAAATATTTTATATTTTAATTTTATCAAGGAAATCTAGAGATGGTCAGGAACGATGCCAAAATAGTTCACTCCTCATCGGCCTCATTCTCTATTTCCTTTTCAAATAAATAAGCAAACATTTTTCATACTACAACGAATACTCAATGTCAGAACAGTGTAATAAACTATTATATAAGTCTAAACGATTCCCGTATAAAGTACCCCTTCCTAGGACGTACGGGTGTAACGGAGTATGTAATCGCTTTGAACCACTGAGCTTAACGGTCTGACGTCATACGAACGTCTATTTTTAAGTTTAAACAACATAAATTGTATCATTTTATATAATAAATAAATTGTTTATTTTGCTTAAAACGAAATTGGTGACTATGTGATTTTAAATATCCTTTACTAATTTTATCTTCCCTGCGTTTAAAATCAACATTGAGATTTCAACCCACTACTATCATTTATAAAAACACATGTTCAACATATATGATATTTTAACACATATGAATTATATTTATGAATGAGACAAACTAAAATTAGCATCCATAAAGATTTGTTAAGACATGGAAGACATGTTGAGTGGCGGAACTGAACGACGCCTCTACGCTACGCTACGACGGTTATCCATAAAGGTCAATGATAAGTTTATTAATATAAACGTAACCTTCTGTTAGAAATTGTTACGTTAGAATAAAAATATTTATAATTTTGTTACAGGACTGGTAAACTTCACTATCCAACAAATGTCTGCGGTCCACTCTTCGAGGAAGAGCTGGAGTTCTGGGGGCTGGACTCCAACCAGGTGGAGCCGTGCTGCTGGTCCACGTACAGTATACATAGAGATACACAGGTATTTCATTTGGATTTAAGTAACTATTAAGCTATTTTTAATGTTTGTAGCTAAAAAGAATAATTCCCGTTCAGAAATTTTCGTTCCTCACTTTTCGCCGAATTCTGGAAGCATTACCTGTTGTGTGGTGGAACTCAACGCCGCCTTTTGACTCCATACTACTTACCAGCAGGAGAGGAAATGAAAATTTACAATCTCCACTCCATTTATCCACACAAGAAAAATCTACATTTTCCCCCGCGTAATAAAGCGTGCGTTCCAACTCAAATACTATATCTAAATCAGGAGGCAAAAAGTAGAAAACAGAGTGTCTTACCACTAGATTTTCTCTATCTCCCCTGCTGGACAGGGCGTGAAGCTGAAAAAAAATGGTTAACACAATTCTCTCCATTGCATTTGCTCGTAGTACGCGTAGATCTCAAATGTGTTAGACATTTTATCATTGAAACGTCTCCAAATGAGAACTTCTCTCTGAAAATCAGTCTAAATGGTAAGATTTACGATCGCGATGTCCCTACTTTGTCAAAAGGGCAAAGTATGTAATATTCTCTAAGAACTTAGCACCAGATGTTTCACTTTAGTAGATGTTGTCAAATCGACAAACATACGTGTTTTTTATATAAAACGACTCGCAGTTCGCAAGTTTGTATACATAGATAGATTGTTTTTTTTTTTTTGTATTTATTTCATTTATTATGGAAAGGTGAGGCCTTCGGAAGCGCAGCGGTACAGCATCACATTGTAAACGCGGCGGTTGGTTCGAATTTAATTACCACTGGGTTGGATTAATTATTTTAACTTCCTAGGGCTAGTAATAGTGTCTATGTTAAATTAAAGCTAAGCTATAGCTTAGAAAAGCATTTCTTCAATTTTACATTAAATATGAATTACAGCTAACATTAAATATGAGATTTGAATCCACATCCATGATTATTGTTTCAAGTTGTATATATATGTACGAGTATATCCGCTAGTTAGATTATTAACAAAAAAACAAATTTATAACTAATCTGTAGCCAATAAGAACCTTATTGTAAAAGTACAAGGTTCAAATTCTAAACTTCATTATAGCAGGTATTATGCTATCTTGATCTCGTTCTTAAGAAATTTACATAGTAAGAGGCCTGATTTTCGATCTTTGTAATGAATTGGCTAAGCAATTGAATTTAGGTCTAACGAGGCTGCGCTGGGAAATGAGGGGATTGGACTGATTTTACTTTATTTAGAGGTTTATTTTTAGTTTCATGCATATAGCAGAATAGGAAACTAAAACCAGTGTTAAATCACTGCGTTTCCCATTGCCTGTTTATACAAGAGCAAGACAACAAAAAATATTCTTTTCCTTGATTGGAAATCAAACTCATTACCGCCACGTTTTTACGATAAGCTAGTCAAAGGCCTTTTCTGCGCCTGCATGGCCTTAATACCAAATGAGATTTAATTTTACTTAAAGACCTACAACTAGCATAGAAGTTCATTTGTATCGACTGAAATACAAAACTGAAATGTGTCCCAATGGACGCATTTAACGAATTACCATATAAATTGTACTTTATCTTAGCGTAATGTTTCTTTCATGTAATTTTCTGTTTGTTTGTAAAATATTTACTTTGTTTTTGTCTTGTTCTTTTGAATTTTGAAAATACATTTAAAAATATGTTAAAAATGAGGCCGGTAGTGAGTGGTGCAATATAAAATATTTAATATTTTCATTTCTTTGCTCTGGTAACGAAATAAAGCATGGCGTTGAGTTCCACCACTCAACACGTATTGCCTCGGAAAGTGGGGAACGAGGTTATCGTTCAAATGGGAACGGAATGTCTTAACAATAGGTTCCCAGGTTCTCCCTGCCTACTCTGCTATATGTGGGACATGAAATGTCAATTTTGCTACAAAATAAGAGTTTTATTGTGACTTTCCTGAAACTTTTAGTTTTAACGTTTAGTCTTTAAATTGAAAATATATTCCAGTCAACTTATAATTCCTTATCACGAAGCAGTATTTGAAACCAATTGGCAACTTTTATATCTAAAATTATATTTCTCATACAAAAATCTGGCACATTGTCACTTATCTATGGAACAAGCAATTTCCTAGCGCTGAATAGTATTGTTATCTTCATCGTGCCGCGTCTTTATTACTGAATGTGGTTTATATAGACTTTCGTTTAAGATATAGTTGCACGCGGTATCCCGCATATTAGTAAGTCTATCCCGATAGACAAGGGGAACTGACGGGGAGGATGTTAAGACACTCCGATCTCAGGTTCCAGCCCATCAACAACAACTCTGTCATGACCTATGTTATAAACGATATGATAGTACAAATTAAATACTTTCTATTCAAATAGAAAAGGTTTTATAAGTAATATAGTTTGTCGGTATACATTGCGACAGTTGAGACAATAGATAAAAATTTATATAAATGTTAGAATCTAGATTACGACATTATTATTACTAATATTAGGACAGTGTTGGCTATGGCTGTTTCCCGCATTTAGCAGGGTAGGCAGCGTGAGCCTAGTGTTAAAAAACTCCGCCCCCCATCTTTCGCCACACACCGCCCAATATTCGAGACATTGCGTGGTTAGTAGCGAACTAACTCACATTTTCTCTTATCAATATATATATATATCGCCTCCAGAGGGAATATATATATATTCCCTCTGGAGGCGATTGAACCTACAATACCCACATATACCGTATATATATTCCATACAATTTTTAAATAGACATAGAATATAATATACAAGATATATTTTATTTATTTTACCATTTGAAAGCAATCCATAGCAAGTTAGATCGTAACTCGGCGGTTTCCAGCTGACCGTCCATTTTCTGAGCGATTTCACTCCTGAATTGTTCTTTTAGGGAAAGGAAACCCTTTTAACGTTTTATTTTTGAAGTTTTATGCAGTTTCTATGTTAAATATGTGCAATTTATTTATGTCTAATGCATTTTTAAAATTGTTATTCCATACTAAACGTAATAGAAAAATCAAACTCTCCAGAATCTCCCTCGCACCACTTTTCGATATTTTAGCTTGTATTGTGTAGTGGAACTCAACGCTGTATATTATTTACAGGAGCGAAGGAATGAGTCAAATTTCAATATAGCCAATAAAAACAACATATTCCGATTCGGTGAAATAAACAAGGCAGAACACAGCGTTTAATACCGCCACCATGCCTCTAAAATTTTCCAAAAAATGACGAATGAATTTCTATACTCGATTCATATGCTTTCTTTGTTACATGAGAAATACAGTGTACAGTTTCGGCTTTTGAGCTTATACCCCAAATGGGTAACTATTCCATACTTTAGTTTAGAATATACTAACTAAAACGAGTCCGAGCTATGGATATTTCCCAAAGGTTTCCGCAGGTCTTAATTAATTTCATGCTTTTGGTAACTCGCTTTGAAGATTAGGGATTTGATTTGTATACAATACGTACATACTAATACGTAATTTTAGAATGTAAATAGAATTTTTAAAGAAACTATACTGAGGCGAGTCGTGGTACAGATGCGACTTTAAGCGCGACAGGTTTTGGGTTCAATTAATAGTCGAGGAAATGCCTCCAGAAATCGGTTCAAAGTGGAGAGCGGAGTGTCTTAACACTAAGCTTTCTCTTCTTAACCTGCTACGTAAGGGATAAAACGTGAAGCTGAAAAAATACTTATTATAGGTAAATGATTTATGTATGTAATTTTTACTTTTTTTTAGTATCACTCTATTTCCATTAAGTTCCTCACTTTCCGCTGAACTCTCAAGGCATTCTGTGTTTTCATGTCTCCTTAACAAAGCGAGAAAATGAAATTATTAAATATATTACACAATAAATGGACTATCCAGCACAAAAGTATTTTTTAAATACCAGAACCAGTACTTCCTGGACATTGGCACGGTCAACAAAATAAATTTTCTCCTTTTAAAATATTATTATAGATATATGCAGATAGCTAACTATAGAATTAAAGATTGTTGTTATATTATAATCAAATTATACAGAATTTTTTACATAAATTATAGTCCATGTGTTATTCTGATGCATAAGCTACTATTACATACATATATACCTACTCAATATCAATAATTAGTGCGAGAAAGTGCTACAAACATACATCCTCACAAATATTTACATTTATAATGTTAGTAGAATTTACTTTAAGTGAGAATCGAATTCGTTTTACTCGTCTATGATACTAAAAACAAATAAATTTGTCCGGTAAGCCAGATGGATGGAACCTGAAAGCTTTGAAGGCAAAAGTAATAATGAAAGTTTGATAAACAAATTATTTTGTTTTGTTTTCCTTCCCACAGCAGCTTCTTATAACGACTTCCGGTATATTATCTCTCGTTGTAGACATGCTACTTACTTTTTTCATACTATTTTTTTTCTTTTAGGATCACTATTTATCCCACATATGTATATCAGGACACTCCGTTCGTTACACGCTCTAATTTTCAAGATATTTTTTTCTTCGTCGTCCTCTTTCTTTGTCCTCTAACCAAGCCGAGAAAATTGAAAATAATACGAATTGGAATCGAACTCTGTCCCATTACATTACGTGTGCCTACGCCACGACTGGTATTATTATTGCAAAATAATATTTAAAATATTTAACAATAATATTTTGCTTGAAAAATTGTTATCAAAATAGAAAAGCAAAGCGGGTTAAATATATATTTAACGTATATTATAAGTTTCGTTCATTGAATAGGTTCTCCTTCGGGGTTATAGAGAAATATTGCTTGCGTCCAGCCGTGAAAATGAGATTCGGACGGAACGAAATTAAACTTTGATACTAGAGAATCTAGATTCTAGTATTTTTATCTATTTTTGTATATAAAAATAAATTAAATATTACATATATATTTTTTTATAATATTCGATTACTATTATAAAAAAATCATTTATAATTAATAGCAGGTGAGTTAAGCATTGTTTTCGAGTCTGGGAAGTCTTTGGTTTTGCTTATTATGTATAACCATGGCTTGTTGGTACGGGTAACTTTTTTTTGACAACTTCACGCTGTATCCACATGTAGCAAGGTAGGCAGAGAGAGCCTAGTGTTAATACACTCCGCTCCCCAATGTCCGCCGAATTCTGGAGGCAGTGCTTTTTGAGTGGCGGAACTTAACGCCGCGGATAGTTAAAAGAACCTACTAAACTATCAACAGAATATGAACTTAATACGTTAGCTTCATTTAGTACCCGTATCATACTAAATGATGCGTCCAGAATTCGTCGGAAAGTGGGTAACGAATATGTTTTAATGAGAACAAAGTGTCTTAGCACTAGGTTCACTCTGGGTTGACTTTGTTATGAAAAATTAAAATAAAAACTAAAAACACTACTCAATTTAATAACTTCCAAACATATAGAAATTGAGCAAAAAAAAAACAAAAAAAAACATAAATTGAGCAGCTATTTCAATTTGATTGTATATAAAATATCTTAATTCGAAGTTAAAGCTCAAACAGTCTCATTAAGGCCTTATAAATTATTCAATTAGTCTTAATTTAATTGCTACAGGTATAAATTATCTGTATAAAATTAAATTTTGAATATATAATAATACTAGTGGACCCGGACGCGGCTACGCCCGCTTGAACTATACGAATATTTATTAAATATATTTATGAAATTATTTTCAGTTTTCAATAGAGAGACGCGTTAAGCAAGCACATATTGGGTGACATTTTCTAACAACAAACTTTGCAAATCGTTGCTTAACAATGGTTGCATAGCGACGGTTGTTATTAACATGGCAGAATAAATTGCATGTCAAATTAATAAGTATTCTAATATATTGATATATATCGAAAATATTACAAATATAAGAAAAAAAAGAATCCTATGTTCATCCCGAGACCCTCAAGTATCTCTATATGAGTATTTTATTACAATTAAATTAGCGATTCGGCCCTGATTGCGTAAAGGACAGACAGACAGACGGGCAGACAGAGTTACTTTTATAATATAGTAGAAGTATTAAAGACAGTGAATTTCAGGTCAGCTATAGCATTGTTAATTGCACTGTTAACTGTTATATGTGTGTATTCGGGGTACAGCGTATCCTTATGGTATATAGGCAGAAGGAACCTTATTTTGAGACACTCGGTTCCTCACGAACTGCCTAATTTTTTTTCTTGTACAGAGCAAGATAAAAATAATCATTTTGCCGGGCAGGAATCGAACCTATAACTAGCATCTCTAAACGTGAGTAAAAGTAGAAATAGGAAAAGGTTATTTTTAAATAAATTATTAAATTAAATATAGAAAAACATTTTAAATATATGGAAATAGACTTTGCTTACTTTTTCCATTCTACTAGTGATTTTATAAATAACTCGGTATTAATACTTCTAATAAAATAAATATTTACATAAAAGTATCTAGATACACATTTTTATATATTGCATTAACACCACTTAAAAAGATCAAAGAAATTTTATTTATATATAGTTTTTTTATGCGAAACTGACTGAAGTTTAATTTTATATTACTTTATGCTTATTTTGCTTGGATGATCTTTCAACAAAATTGTTTTAAATAACTTATAGCATAATAGAAATATGTGAAAGAACAAAAAAGTGGAAGTGAAGAGCCACACCGGGAAAAATATAAATAATTCTTCTCCACTCGAAAGGATGGATTATTTTCATATTCCCGTGGGCAAAGGGCGGTGTTGAGTTTCACCACTCTATATGCTATGTATTAAATTCGAGAGGAAAGATTAAAAGGGATTGTCTTGAAACTACACAAGGGAAAAAAGTTACTAAATAGGTGGGAAGTAATGATTTGAATTTATTTTATAATTTTTAATTGTAAATAATTATTGAAAAACATTTAAACATTTTAACACATAAACTTGTGAAAAATTTTAAGGTGTGGAAATAACAAAAAAATATTGCTACCGTTAATATGTAATTTATATTAATTCCAAAAATAAGAATTACAATATAAGAAAATTAACAAAAAAACTGACGAAAAGACAATATTTTTTTACTTCTAGAATATTATTAGACTACTCTAAGCCATTAAGCCTTTATGTTCTTCATACATTCGCTTAGGAAATTCCTATGAATATTATTCTCCAAGTTGGCACCAGCACTGACATAAACAACGTTAGCGCTAGGAACTTTGCACGTCGTATATTTTCTAAACTAGCTATATATTTTGTTAAAATTTCGCCATTCACGATGTAGGGAAGAGTGGACTACTAAAAGTTTAAACATTTATAAATCTACCGTACGTGTATGTAATTAAGACCTATTGTCACTAGAAGAAAGGAAATTCCATGAGACCACTCGTGGTGCAGGGGCACAAAGCGTGACTGTTTTACTGGTTGTAGGTTCGATCTCCACTCGAGAAGATGAAATATTTATTTAAAGTGTATATTTCCATTTCTTCGCTCTGGTGTTGAGGGAAAGCGCGGCGTTGTGTTCTGCTACTCAACACGCAATGCCTGAAGAATTCGGCAGAAAGTGGGGAAAGGAATGTCTTAACTCTAGGTTCCCTCTGCCTACCCTGCTGTGTGCAGGATACAGCGTGAAGCTGATTTAATTTTATTTTAATAAAACAAAAAAAAACAACAGCAACAACAAGCAAAACCACAAGCATCAGGTCGTACAAATAAATTTTCTTGATTACATTATTTTAGCAATTCCAAATAAACTAACGCAATAACACGCACCTCGGCGCGTGCGTGTTACGTGTACGTAGATACGTGATCATTGTCAAATGGTTATAGTTACGTGTAGTTGTGTGATAATTCTATGTATGGAGAGCTGTGTCACTACGTTATGTCCTTTTTTTTGGTTTTACGTTGTATCCTACATAAAACAGGCGAAGAACGGCAGACCTTCGCAGACGTCGTCGTCGTCCGAACCGGACGCGCACGGATCCGAGTACTTGAGAGCGTCTCTCACGCAGTCGTCGCAGTGACGAGACACACCAACACCTGCGTCTATTACTCTGACGATGGCGGTGACGCAATAGGCAACTTCATCAGCCGAGCGGTGGGCGCTTCATTTACGGTGGTGGTGGAGGCGAACCTAAAAGGGGCAATGTCACAAAGAGACGATAGGGTGATAGAGGCATTGCTCCAAAAACTTAAGGAAGGCGTTCTGCATAAGTCTAAGATTCCACACTTGTACATGTATAAAATAAATATATATAAGACAGCTATAATGTAATGTACGATAATAATATATGTTAAAAAGGAAAACAAAAAAAAAGAAAAAGGAAAGAAAAAAAAATTGTCGGTAGGGGTCTCATCCAACCCCTCTAGTATAAGCTCTAGTATATAAGTACAGTTTTAATTGTCCCAAAACGAAGTACGCCACATTAAAAGAACTTTGATAAACTAAAAAAAGGCACGGCCTACTATGCGCCTGTGGATGTAGCTTTTAAAAATTAAAAAAAAACCTCACCAGAAACACACTATTTTAAATGTACACATAAGATAAACTTATTTAATATTATTTGCTCGAATACTCGAATCAGTTTCGTTAAAGTGGTGGATGACATGCCTTTGTTTTAACACAGTTTTATTTTCATTCAGTAAGCAATAATGGAGAACAAAAAAATAAAGTAATTGTAACTCAATTCAGTGGATACGATTGTTATATGAGATTTCTGTGTATATTAAACATGTTAACGTTTCCAAGGTCAAGTTAGGTAGAGTGCTGCGTTAAGCTCCGCCACGTAACATAATATAACTAGATTTGGCTTCTCTGACTTTTAGTATGTTAGGTTTTATATGTAGAGGAGCAATTTGTTTTTCGCTTAGGTAAGACAAGTGCAGTATTGACATCCTCTACTCAACAAGGAATGTTTTAAATTCCGGAATAAAACGGAGAACGGAGAGATTTCTTTACGCCTTCCTTGATTTAACAAATAAACCGTGAGGCTTTATAGGTAAAATATACATCAAACTTTTTATATAACATCCTTATGGCAAATTGATCTTTAATCATATTTATGATCGATTGAAACTTTGTTAAACTTTGATTCCTGTTTACTCTCAAGGGAACCAGTTTGATTTTTATTACACAATATTATAAACAGAACTACTCTTTTGAGGACCATCGCAGCCACAAGCGTAGGTTCAATTCCCACTTGATGAAATTAAATATTTAATATTTTAACACCCACTATGCTAATACTCGTTGACTGTACTAACGAGGCAAAGGGCGTGTTGAATTCCGCCAAAAGTAGAAACAGAAGTATCTTAAAGGGAACTGAGTATCTTAACTCTAAGTTCCCAGGTTCCTGCTATGGGAAAGAAAACGGGCTCATCTATTAGTATATAGAGCGTTTAAAAATAATTTGTATTTAATAAATAAGTAAATTCAGATCTAAGCCTAAGTTACGCTGTTACGGCCATCGCGTCCGATCCCATACTAACGTGAAGGCGTAAACTGACATATATCAAAGGCGGTTCATGCAAGCGTTTAAAACTTTACGATCGAAAGCTTTTTATTATATTTCAATGTCTAAATCATTGTGATTGGTTTATTTTAAGACATATGTTGTTTAGATTTTTTGTTTGCTATTTATAGTTTTCAAAAAAACTTCTATATGCGTATGTAATATTTTTTTGTGATGATATGTAATTATTATAGATAGATAATCTTTGACACCAGAGCATGAAGAGTGGGAAAATAAAAATCGTCACGACGACCTCGTTATGTATTTAATTTATTTTATTTTATTCTTGTAGACGAAGTGTGGCGTTGAGTTCCGTTCCGTACCATCGAACACGCAATGTTCCAAAAAATAAGTTTCATCGGAAAGTTTGTAACAGGGTGTCTCAAGACCTAGATGGGTTACCTCTGCCCTTCACGCTATGTGAGAAAAGCGTGAAACTACTTTTGATTTTGGCTTTTTTAAAGCTTTTTATACTCTAATGGCAATCTTTATTATTACGTCATGTCTATCGTCTTGTTTTGTTTTACTTCTTTTAGGTACTTTATGGAACCCTTTATATAGATTTTGACTCGCACTTGACCAGTTTTATTTTAAAATCATTGCTTTAAGTTGGATCTGAACTCCGAACCCTCAATCATCGCGCCGCAATACCTCCATAACAGTACGGCATGGTCATAATAATAAATGGAAAGTGCATATTTAAACGCTGTTACAGCAGTTATTACTCAATAAAGCATTGGATAAAGCTGAAAACGACTCTATAACGGCCCTTATATAATGATGTTGGATTTTAGTACCTTTCAGTATTGCTTGTTGAGAAGAGTGCTTTTGTTTATACGACGGCTGTGAGTTAGATCCTCGTTATGGGAATGTTTTATAAATAAATGTGTTGCGGTGTTAGGTTACGGGAATCTGTAATAGTATCGAATTATGTCTCTATTAAAAACTGAAATTTATTGAAAAAATTGATATTTAAATGAAACAAACTTAATGCTAAGTTAGCGAAAATATAATAAAAAAGCTGCATTTAAATCATTTCACCGACAAACATTTTTTTTTAAAAAATATCTCGTTTTGGGTTCTATTACATTTGATAGATACCCCTAAATAACAGATTTTCTTATATACCCCCAATATAGACGGCGAACAGTTACAATTTTATTATACATATATATTGAATTTCCACACAAGCTTGTCCACTCCAAAGAATCTGGCCTTTCATTAAGGGTGATGCATAATGTATAAGAGGGGATGATGTCGATCTCTTCGAACACCTGTTAGATGATAAAGTAATCAATACATCTAGAGGGGGACTGTGTAATACTTGGTTGACAATATCTTTTGATTCACGCTTTATAGCTGTGGAGGCAGAGGGAACCTAGTACTAGGTTACTTTTTTTCATTTTCACGCTGTATCCCGCAAGTCACAGGGTAAATTAGGTTAGACAGGCAGAGGAGGCATAGTGTTAAGACACTTTGCTCCCCACTGTTCCCTGAATTTTGGAGACAATGAGTGTAGTACTAGAACGGGAAAATGAAAATATTAAACATTTTATTTCCTCAAGCGAGAATCGAACCCACAACCTGTCGCGGTTTTTTTTTATTGTAGATAGGCAAGCATTTGTCCGCTATCTCACCTGGTGGTAAGTGACGATGCGAACGAAGGTGGAGCATGCTTGCCTAGATAGTGCCTATTCACTCGTTTTTTAAAGAGGGCCAGGTTATACATGGCGGGGAACAGTTCAGCAGGCAGGGAGTTCCACTCCTCTGCTGTTCGCATTAAGAAAATGGAGGCGAAGCGCTGCGTACGTAAAGGAGGAATATCGATTATATAAGGGTAAAATCCCAGCCTACGTCTAGTGCCCCGAAGATGAAAAGGAGAGGGTACCAGGTTATGCAGCGCTGCTGCACAGGCTCCGAAATGTATTCTATAGACATACCGACAGGCATGCTACCTTTCGACGATATTCAAGGCTTTGCAGCTTTGCCTTAAAAATCGCTGTGTCGCCAATGAGCTCTTTGGCGCGATTCTCAATCGAGTCTAAAGTTGCTAGCTGGTATTTAGCAGATCCGTCCCAAAAGTGACAACAGTACTCCATACACGATCGGACTTGAGCTTGATAAAGTTGAAGAAGCTTTTCCGGTGTGAAATTGACCTAACCCTTGAGAGGACAGCAAGTTTTTTAGCTGCAGTTGTAACCAAAGACTCGATATAACGTCCAAAGTTCGGTTACAATCGCACGTTTGTTCCCCTATACCACTGGGCTTCACCCAATACATAGATAGTGTCACGAATTCACGCAGAAAGTAATTAAAGAAGCATTGCTATTTGCGTGACAAAGCGTGAAACTAAAACATAAATATCTCGCTATTAGATAAAGAACGATATAACAATGAAAAATAATGTATAGAAATATCAACATTTCTTAAATAAAATTATCATAAATAAAATATTTCATTATCCTAATGCACTCGTGTAATGATTAAAGGACATCCATTTATCGTTATTAAAAGTACATTTACGTTCGCTCTTAGAGAGCTATGATAATGTCATTAATATACAATACGATATGTATTGAGAGCGGTGTGGTATAAACGCGACAGGTCCAGGTTCCCACTTGAAAATTAAATATGTAATAATTTTATTTTTTCGCTCTTTCTGGTAGAGTCATACGCGGCGATATTAGAACGAGGAAACGGTAAATATAAATTTAAGTAAATATTTCGTTTCCTCGAGTGGGGATCGAACATACAACCGTCGCCTTAATTGGTTAAGGTGACCAGTGGTTCCTGAGTTAAAAGAGTGCTATCAAACATACTGTTTCAGCTCTTTAATATTTGTATAGTAGTATAGATGTATACATTAAAAATCCCAAAACGCAATCCGTATCGCAAATAGAACTGTAATAAAAACGTTTCATATAAAAAATAATCTATGAACAATCACGATGATCCATCAAAAACTTGAAAGCGTGTCGATTTCGATTTGTTACGAAAATATTTTTTATTACATACATACATTTTTTTTTGTTTAGAAATCACTTATTTTTGGTATATAGGAATATTAGCTCCATGGCCTCCAGAATTCGGCGGAAACTTGGGAATTATTTTTCATTGGAAGGGAGCGTCATAGCACGAGGTTCCTATGTTCCATCTGCTTACCCTGTTAGTTCAGGATCCAGAGTTTAGCTAAAAAGGCATTTTTTTACAAATTCACGCTCGTTCCTCCATAGCAGGTTAGATACTTAGTTTCCCACTTTTTGTGTAATTTTCACTGCACCAGGATGCCCTCAAAAAAAATACTTTTATCATTACGCTGTAGGCAAAGGGAGCTTAGTGTTAAAACACTCCGCTCTCAAAAAATTGATTATGACCGATTAAAATCTATTTATTCCAAAATCAATAATGAAATAAATAACTATAAGACATAAAAAAGAAACAAAAAAGTCACGTACGGATACATTGAAATAAAGATAATCCACACACAGACAACTGAGTCATAAATATTTTATGTGTAAATAATGTATAACGCAACTTACGATACGTCAGTATCTGTATCTATTTTTTTTCATACAGCTTTTATGACTTTGAAAGATTACGAAATATTTATTTTATAGGTTATATTTCTTGTATCGTTTTCGTGTTCGTAAATGTCGTTGTTTGAGGGTTTTAATACTTTTGTGGGAAAAATTATATACGAACTATGTAAATCTTGTACTTAATTTCTTTTGTTTAGCATCACGCTGTATACGGCACATGGCAAGACAGAAAAAAGAAATTGAAAATATCAAATATTTCATGGAGTGGAAATCGATCACTGCAAGCTTGCGCTACGACAGTCTCTATCACTTTCTAAATTTTCCCAATACACTGCTATATTATAAGTAAATAATTGGCTTGTTCTTGAAATTTGACTCTCTTTAGAAACATTGTAATTTAGAAACGTAATCTAACGCTGCACTTTATCAAATTAAACCAGAGAACTCTACCATACCTAGATGCAATACCTATCTATCTCTAAGTAACTAGGTTATGAATCTACAGCTCTTGTTTATTTTATTAACCTACATTTTTCTACTTATATGCAGAGGCGATATATAGAAACGATCAAAGTCAAAGGAGCTCATCATATATTCCACATAACATTTCCAGTGCAATTGTCAGTACATTTTATACGAGCGTCCGGAGTATTCTTGCACGAGAGTTGCAAAAGATACCAAAACTTGTTTTTACAATAAAAACACTATATCAGCGTATAAAGAGAAAATAAAATATGTACACGCGACGGTTGTAGACTCGATTTCCACTCGGGGATGAAAATGGCAAAAATGTTGAAATTTTTTTCATCATTTTTGCTGTGCCGCTAAACCATCTCTCGAAATTTGGGTAGAAAATTATTAATAGGTACCTACACAATTTTGCCTGCTATATGCGGGATACGGCGTGAAACTAACTTTCTGTACATTTATGAATACATATTATGTTGGGGCATAGAGAATTGGGCCATTGAGCGACTCAGAAAAAAAAGCCTCAAAGAAAAACAATATTTTAAACATTAATCAAAAACCAATTAAACCTAACAAAAATATCTCAGATACGAAATTCCTATCTCTATCTCTGTAGTAAGAATCATGTCTACACAATACGTTGTTTACGAGCGCCGTATTATTCTGAAACGTACCATCACAATGGAAACTGGATGTTTTATAGCCTACAATAATGATAGCAGTCCAAAGTTGTAAAGATTATTGCTATATCAGTAGTGCCAGCTTTTAAAATGCTGAAATTTGATTATTTTTTTAGTATATTTTTGTTATGGCGCTATAGTAGACAAATCGCGGCGTAGAGTCCTATCACTTAACGTCATCAACGATGCGACGTTGAGTTTCGCTACTCAACATGCAATGCCTTAATAATTCGGCGGAAAATGGTTAAATAGAAGCGTTCTTTTGAGAAACGGAGATTCTTAGCACTACGTTCTCCAGATTCCCTCTGCCTAACCTGGCAAGTGCGGGGTATAGCGTGAAGTTAAAAAAATAAACTGCAATCAGGCAAGTAAAGTAAGTATATTTATATAATGATAGCTTTAATTTATCAGAGAAACAGGTGACAAGTAACGAATGTTATTACACTGATTGTATATAGCGTCCATTAGAGAATGTATGAGATAAACAGACTAATTTTTATATGCCAAGTTCCTTTACTCCACTCTTTGTATTTTTAACGGTTATAAAATAAAAATCCTTAGAAAAATAGATACCTTCAGTTAAGACTGCTGTGAATTTGACACCAGTCGCTCTCGTAAAGCATTTTTTAATTTGGCAATGGTTTCTTCTACTTTGAACTTACTTCCTCCTAATTCGGTATTAGAATGCATGACCAATGTACCAAGAGTGTAATTATCCCTCTCTTGCATATGAAATTGAACTGATTCCAATTTTCTGATTCAAATTAAAGGTCCAACATAATTTCTAAACTCAATTATTATTCATGCCTAGATCGACTATATAATTAGATTTGATAGAGATCCTTCAAAGCATGTCATGTTATTAAATTCGTAATTGTATCTTAAATATAATATTTTAGTGTATCTATGGCATCGTTTCTTCTAAACAAATGGGGCGACGGAAACAATAATGAAAATAAAAGACTACGTAAGTTATAAATTCCAAATATATACTTTTACGCATTAAATTAAAAATGTTATACCTCAAATTTACACTTTTATATTGAAATTTCTCATTTTCTCGCGAATTGATATTTAAAACATTTAAGAACATTACTAGTGTCTGGACTTTCCGAAAAACTACTTCTTGCCTTATAACCTAAATTATACGCGCAAACGTATATGTATAACGTAAACGCGACATATAGTGGAGTCGATACTCATTCGAGACAGATACACAGATGGACGGAGAGTAAAATCATCTTATAAGGGTTCTTTTTCCTTAAAAAGGTAAAACCTAAGAGATATTTAACATACAAAATTTATCAAAATTGAAATTAAATGTATTTGGACTCTAACAACACTCTACCTAATTCAATAGAGAAGAATTATACTTGCATATAAAATAGGAATATTTAAATATACTCTAAAAAGCTTACACGGTTATACAAATTTCTATAAAAGCTTTTACGTTTAAACCTATTAGGGAAATTCATAATCGACTCAACATTTCATTGTTCTACCGCTGTAGTGTATATTCAAAGGACATTAATTATACTTCAAACAACTTGAAATTCTAAATTATAGCTTTTCCCTTTTTCCCGCATTGCTGGGTAGGCAGAAGGGATCTAGTATGAAACGTTTTGATCTCCATTTTCCCCCCATTTTTTGAGATATACCTTGTTGAGTAACAGAACTCTACGTCGCGTTTTTGCTGTTACCTAAGCAAAGAAATGAAAATAATTCATGCTTCCGATTGGAATTTGAACACACAACCATCGCGTTTAATATCGTTCGTTTAAATTTCTACGCTTTATAATATAGTTATACAATTCGCGGTGTTAAGTTCCGCCACTCAACACAATCCCGATATCAGGGAGTCGGAGAATATACCTAATATTCTCCGTCTTTATGACAAAAAATATTAATGAACAAAAATATCTTTACTAATTCAATAACCGTGACATCACCGTGACGTAGCTGGGTCACGTCGAGCCTACGCTACGTGATGTTTATACATTGTTTGTAAGTACATATTTCGTTTGTTATATATTATTCATTACGTAGGTACATGTTTCATTTTTAGGCTCATTTAGGTAAGCAAATACAAAAAGGACTAAAAAGGTAATCTAAACAAGAAATAATTCGTAATATTTGTTCCCATATTCTTCTAGAAAAGATAAGATAAGAAAGAAAAATAGTATAAATTAGCTGTCGCAAGCCTCACATAGTTTATTACCATATTAGCCAAACTTGTCATGCCATCTGTTGCTTTAGGCTGTAGTGTGGTGTAAGTTACAAGGTGTTTTATGGCTTTTTTTCATCTTTCATGTTTAGTTGTCTAGAGATAGTCTTTAGTCACTATACTCTCTTCTTTATCTTATTTCTAAAGAAATTGCATGCAGTTTAGTGAAACTCTGCGTCGCACTTAGTTACGACATATATAATAATCGTGGACAGTTAAATACATATACTATATTTTCACACTTTTTATAAAAGTGGTAAAAATTATTTAAATAAATTAATTGTGTTATCTAGCTTTACATATAAAATCGAAAGGTCACTCACTCACTCATCACAAAATCTCAGAAACTACCGGAGCTAGGAGTTTCAAATTTTGCATAGGAGTTACTTATAGGACAGGACGTAGGTTCGCTAAGACGGGAATTTGCCATATACGACTTTTAAGGAGTTGTTTTTGGGGTTCGAAGTTTGTATGAAACTTCGTTACTACAAATGCTAGGAGACTCAAATTTTACATGGACGTCACTTATAGGACGTAGGTACACATGGAGACAGAAAATAACTTAGTTCACGCAGGCGAAGCCGCGGGCGGGCCGCTATGAATAAAATTGTATGTAAATCAAAAACAACTTTATTCGCTTTTTTCCAGTAATGCTGATAAGATGCTCGCACTTTCGCCCAAATTTTTATGACATTGCAAGTTGGCGAAATTCAACGCCGCTCTGTATTAATCAGAGTATCTATCGAAATACCCCAGGTAGGTATCGACACCACGACCAGCACTTCTACAGTTAATCGTCTCACACCCCACCACCTCTTGTAACTTGACCAAACCACGAAACTGATCTGGCCAACGGAGCTTTACGAGTCCATAAAATGATTTTATGCTACAACAATCAAAGGGGTGGAGTTTGTTGACGCTCTTCAATATATTAGCAAAGTTCGTTTTAATTTAAAATTATTTTAGGGATGTATTTAAGGGATGATATCACAATTTTGTTTCTGTTAGCTATTACAATTTTTTTACTTGAATTTTGAATGTTCATTTTTGTTTTCACTTGTGGTCAGCAATGTTGTGACATAGTATATCTTATGCTGTAGTTATCCGTGGCATACGTGGTGTAGGGGCACAAGTGGCACAAGAGGTGCTACTTAGGCGGTTGTAGGTTCGATTTTCATTAATGTAACAATGGTCGCCACCATTGAGCTTCGCTACTCAACACATAACGCGTCGGCGTAAAGTGGGAAACGGATGTGTCTAAATACTAGGTTTTGACTGCCTAACTGACATGCTCGGGATACAGCGTGAACCTAAATAAATAAATAATTGATTTCATATATCTTATCTTGTAAAACCTTGAGGCATATACACGAGATTATAATAGATTCAATATCGACTCAGGGTTATATTTTTCAAGTTCTTTCGTTATTCCTGATATGATAATAAAATACTATTTACTTACGAATTCCATTTCTATTGTGAAAAACAAATTATGAAAATATACATTATTGTCATTGAAAACAATTTCAGCTATAAAAAAACATTAGACAAATATAAAAGAAAACAAGAAAGTTACAGAATCAAAAAAATATGGGTCAGTTTTTGTAAATAAACTTATTACCACAATACAACATGGAGGGGAAGTCTAATTGAATAAAAGCATTTTCTTGTCCGTTCTTATGAGTTATGGTTACTAAGGAAAACATGTCCGTAACAAGTAGTTAGTCCGTTAGTTAGTTTTATTAAATCAGGGGTCGTGAGTTCGATTCACATCATTCACAGGACTAATATTTGTAGTGTAAACATAGCGAGTATATTTGTATATCAAGGTTATTTTTTGCTTGAGAGAATGAAGTGTCTTAATTCTAAACCCTGGGTTATCTCTGCTTAGCCTGCTATGCTAAAGAAAATTTGTAAGTTACAAAGTAAAAGCACAGTAAAATATTTTTCTAAATAAATCGTATGAAATGTATCAAGGTGACACGATCTTACGTATCTTGAGGAAGATGGATATACAATTCAGAAGTCCAGGTCCCAAGCTCTAATAGCTCTGTCTTGGTCTGAGAGGACGTTTTATAATTCATATTGTGTGCGTTTGTTGAGAAAATTTTCCACATAGTTATACCAAAAACTATAATAATATGTTGCTATCCGACTGTGTCAGGAGGGTAATATTCTTCGAAGGTATGTTTATATATGTATGTCTACTTCTTTTTCCAGGGTTATAATCCGGGCCTTTTACATTTAAATTATTGATTGAACAAATAATTTTATTTTTTCTATGGTTGGAATTTATCTTATAAGTGTAAGACAATTGTCAGTGTGAGGGTATTTTATAGAATATAAAATAATAATGCCCACATAATTATTTATAAAAGAGGAAGGGGAACGGCTATAAAAAGTGACGTTTTTGATGGATTGAGTCAGTACGTCGTTATTCTGCCTCCTGTAACGTGTAAAATTGTGACAGTGTTCAAGTATTTAAAATCAGTGTCATTGTTGGAACTATGCGTTTTAAAACGTGTATAAGTGTAAAGTGTTATATAGAAACAGTGTTAAGTGTGCTGTGTAAAGTGTTAGAAGTGTGTATATGTAAAAGAGGAACAGTAAATTATATTATTATTAAGTATTTTCTTATACTTATTACCTGACATTTTTACAAATGTCAGAATTGGGATCCAACACCTAAAGATAACTGGTGTTGTTACTACGCCCAAAGCAGACCGACCGGCGCACGACGACCAACACGGTACGTCTGCAACGGTGATCATAGACAGAAGATTAGACGCAGAGATAATCAGCGGAAGCGATCACAGCAACCGTAATAACCGAAGTTGTAGTCAAAAGCATAGTTATGGTCGCCATCCAAGTAGCAGAAGGTACAGTCGAAATCGCAGCAGACGTGAACGTGAAGAACAGGGACGTCTCAGCAGGCGTAGGTGCGTGGTAGCAGGCGTGCCCGTGTTCAACAAAGCAACAGTGACCATGTTTATAAGCCGAAGCGTGAACAGTATGTTTGCCGCTAGCGTGACAGCCGTGCAGATGGCTCTTCTAAAGAAGACAATTAAAATCGTCTTCCTTGAAGTAAGCATCGTTATGAAGGTACGAGCATTTTATTAATAGTAACAGTAATCCTCAAGTAGAAGTGCAGAAGCGGCACAATATGGTAACAAAATTCTAATAAGATATTAAGATTCAAAGTCAAAGAAGTCGCTATA